>JAAOOA010001943.1:0-15000 GCA_012861695.1 Trematomus loennbergii
TGTGTGTGTGTGTGTACCTGTGTGTGTGAGCGTCCTGTAGGAGCTGAACCCCTCTCTCTCTGTCAGGTACTGTGTGTGTTGTGTGGGTGTGTGGTGTGTGTGTGTGTGTGTGTGTGTGTGTACCTGTGTGTGTGAGCGTCCTGTAGGAGCTGAACCCCTCTCTCTCTGTCAGGTACTGAGTGTGTGTGTGTGTGTGTGTGTGGTGTGTATGTGTGTGTGGGTGTGTGTGTACCTGTGTGTGTGAGCGTCCTGTAGGAGCTGAACCCCTCTCTCTCTGTAGGTACTGAGTGGTGTGTGTGTGTGTGTGTGTGTGTGTGTGTGTGTGTGGTGTGTGTGTGTGTGTGTGTGTGTGTGTGTTGTGTGTGTGTGTGTGTGTGTGTACTGTGTGTGTGAGCGTCCTGTAGGAGCTGAACCCTCTCTCTCTGTCAGGTACTGAGTGTGTGTGTGTGTGTGTGTGTGTGTGTGGTGTGTGTGTGGTGTGTGTACCTGTGTGTGTGAGCGTCCTGTAGGAGCTGAACCCCTCTCTCTCTGTCAGGTACTGTGTGTGTGTGTGTGTGGTGTGTGTGTGTGGTGTGTGTGTTGTGTGTGTACCTGTGTGTGTGAGCGTCCTGTAGGAGCTGAACCCCTCTCTCTCTGTCAGGTACTGTGTGTTGTGTGTGTGTGTGTGTGTGTGTGTGTGTGTGTGTGTGTGTGTGTGTACCTGTGTGTGTGAGCGTCCTGTAGGAGCTGAACCCCTCTCTCTCTGTCAGGTACTGAGTGTGTGTGTGTGTGTGTGTGTGTGTGTGTGTGTGTGTGTGTGTGTACCTGTGTGTGTGAGCGTCCTGTAGGAGCTGAACCCCTCTCTCTCTGTCAGGTACTGTGTGTGTGTTGTGTGTGTGTGTGTGTGTTGTGGTGTGTGTGTGTGTGTGTGTGTGTGTGTTACCTGTGTGTGTGAGCGTCCTGTAGGAGCTGAACCCCTCTCTCTCTGTCAGGTACTGAGTGTGTGTGTGTGTGTGTGTGTGTGTGTGTGTGTGTGTGTGTGTGTACCTGTGTGTGTGAGCGTCCTGTAGGAGCTGAACCCCCTCTCTCTGTCAGGTACTGAGTGTGTGTGTGTGTGTGTGTGTGTGTGTGTGTGTGTGTGTGTGTACCTGTGTGTGTGAGCGTCCTGTAGGAGCTGAACCCCTCTCTCTCTGTCAGGTACCAGGTGAACTGCTCAGGTCTGAACCTCAGAGTCCTGAATGCGTCACACGTCCTCTCCTGAAACAAACACACACACACATATATTTTTGTATTTAGTATTTATGTACTGTATACATAAATACATATCTACATATATATGTATGTATATATATATATATATATATATACATATACACGCTAAATATTCAAACCAGGTTACGAGGCTCTCTTGCTGCGGCAGTAGCTGCTCCACGGCTGCGGCTGCAGGATGAGCAACCCGCCCGGCGCCAGGCTCTGATAGGCTCGTCTGAACAACGTGGCCACGCCCCCATCACCTGAGTGAAGCTGCACCCACTTGGTCACGTTCAGACACATGATGACATCATACTGGCCCCGCCCAGGCCACACCTCCTGCAGTGACACGTAGTCGCCCTATTGGAGGAGCCGGGTGATGTCACAGTGATGTCACTGTGATGTCACTGTGTGTGTTTATAAACAGGATGTAGAGCAGAGACTCACCTGGATGAAGGTGACGTTGTGAGGGAACCTGGAGGAGGAGGAGGGGGGGAGGAGCAGGGGAGGAGCTGAGAGAGGACCCCGACTCACCCTGAAGGAGAGGGGGAGAGAGGGGGAGGGACAGGGGGAGGGAGAGGAGGGAGGCCTCCATCACCTCCTCTTTCTCCACCACCTCCTCAATATCCTCCATCTTCTCCTCTTCCTCCCTCCTCCTCCTCCTCCTCCAGCACCAGGTCATGTGACATGAAGTGTCTGATGTTCTGATTGGCTGCATGGACCAGCCTCTCGTTAAGCTCCACCCCTAGGATGTGGGCGGGGTTAAACCTGCGGGCGACGGCGAGCGTCATGTGACCGGTGCCGCATCCAATGTCCAGCACCGTCCTGTCTCTGAACCAATCAGATCGCAGGAGGCGGAGTCTCGGGTCGTCCTGCGGTCCTACGTGCCCCTCACACCCGTCTCCATAGAAACCCTGGTAACCGTAGTAACGGCTGTGGTTGCCGTGCTGGTAGCGGTGTTTGTCTTTCTTCTTCTTCTGTGGTGGATGAGCGGAGCCGGACTGAGCGCCTCCACACCTGCAGCCAACGGCCAATCAGATCACAGCGTTTCACTCGGGTGTAACATTCAATGTTTAAGGCAAACATCGCAATACTAAAAAGTCGGTTTAGGTATACTAAACAAGTCCAAGTCGGTACACTCTGAGAACAAGTCGGTACTCTTTGAGAACAAGTCGGTACACTTGAGAACAAGTCGGTACTCTTTGAGAACAAGTCGGTACACTTGAGAACAAGTCGGTACTCTTTGAGAACAAGTCGGTACACTTGAGAACAAGTCGGTACACTTTGACAACAAGTCGGTACACTTTGAGAACAAGTCGGTACACTTTGACAAGTCGGTACACTCTGAGAACAAGTCGGTACTTTGAGAACAAGTCGGTACACTCTTGAGAACAAGTCGGTACACTTTGAGAACAAGTCGGTACTCTTTGAGAACAAGTCGGTACACTTTGAGAACAAGTCGGTACTCTTTGAGAACAAGTCGGTACACTTTGAGAACAAGTCGGTACTCTTTGAGAACAAGTCGGTACACTTTGAGAACAAGTCGGTACACTTTGAGAACAAGTCGGTACACTTTGAGAACAAGTCGGTACACTTTGAGAACAAGTCGGTACTCTTTGAGAACAAGTCGGTACTCTTTGAGACAAGTCGGTACTTTGAGAACAAGTCGGTACACTCTGAGAACAAGTCGGTACACTTTGAGAACAAGTCGGTACACTTGAGAACAAGTCGGTACTCTTTGAGAACAAGTCGGTACACTCTGAGAACAAGTCGGTACTCTTGAGAACAAGTCGGTACACTCTGAGAACAAGTCGGTACACTTTGAGAACAAGTCGGTACTCTTGAGAACAAGTCGGTACACTTGAGTACAAGTCGGTACACTTTGAGAACAAGTCGGTACACTTTGAGAACAAGTCGGTACACTTTGAGAACAAGTCGGTACTCTTTGAGAACAAGTCGGTACTCTTTGAGAACAAGTCGGTACACTTTGAGAACAAGTCGGTACTCTTTGAGAACAAGTCGGTACACTTTGAGAACAAGTCGGTACTTTGAGAACAAGTCGGTACACTCTGAGAACAAGTCGGTACACTCTGAGAACAAGTCGGTACACTTTGAGTACAAGTCGGTACACTCTGAGAACAAGTCGGTACTCTTTGAGTACAAGTCGGTACACTCTGAGAACAAGTCGGTACTCTTGAGAACAAGTCGGTACTCTTGAGTACAAGTCGGTACTCTTGAGTACAAGTCGGTACACTCTGAGAACAAGTCGGTACACTTTGAGTACAAGTCGGTACTCTGAGTACAAGTCGGTACACTCTGAGAACAAGTCGGTACACTGAGTACAAGTCGGTACTCTTTGAGTACAAGTCGGTACACTCTGAGTACAAGTCGGGTGCTTGAGTACAAGTCGGTACACTCTGAGAACAAGTCGGTACACTCTGAGAACAAGTCGGTACACTTGAGTACAAGTCGGTACTCTTTGAGAACAAGTCGGTACACTTGAGAACAAGTCGGTACTCTTTGAGAACAAGTCGGTACACTTGAGAACAAGTCGGTACTCTTGAGAACAAGTCGGTACACTTTGAGAACAAGTCGGTACTCTTTGAGAACAAGTCGGTACACTCTGAGAACAAGTCGGTACACTCTGAGTACAAGTCGGTACACTTTGAGTACAAGTCGGTACACTCTGAGAACAAGTCGGTACTCTTTGAGTACAAGTCGGTACACTCTGAGAACAAGTCGGTACACTTTGAGTACAAGTCGGTACTCTTTGAGTACAAGTCGGTACTTTGAGAACAAGTCGGTACACTCTGAGAACAAGTCGGTACACTCTGAGAACAAGTCGGTACACTTTGAGTACAAGTCGGTACACTCTGAGAACAAGTCGGTACTCTTTGAGTACAAGTCGGTACACTCTGAGAACAAGTCGGTACACTCTGAGAACAAGTCGGTACACTTTGAGTACAAGTCGGTACACTCTGAGAACAAGTCGGTACTCTTTGAGAACAAGTCGGTACACTCTGAGAACAAGTCGGTACACTCTGAGAACAAGTCGGTACACTTTGAGTACAAGTCGGTACACTCTGAGAACAAGTCGGTACTCTTTGAGTACAAGTCGGTACACTCTGAGAACAAGTCGGTACACTTTGAGTACAAGTCGGTACTCTTTGAGTACAAGTCGGTACACTCTGAGAACAAGTCGGTGTGCTTTGAGAACAAGTCGGTACACTTTGAGTACAAGTCGGTACACTTTGAGTACAAGTCGGTACACTCTGAGAACAAGTCGGTGTGCTTTGAGAACAAGTCGGTACACTTTGAGTACAAGTCGGTACACTTTAAGAACAAGTCGGTACACTTTGAGTACAAGTCGGTACACTCTGAGAACAAGTCGGTGTGCTTGAGTACAAGTCGGTACACTCTGAGAACAAGTCGGTGCTTTGAGAACAAGTCGGTACACTTTGAGTACAAGTCGGTACACTTTGAGTACAAGTCGGTACTCTTTGAGAACAAGTCGGTACTCTTTGAGAACAAGTCGGTACTTTGAGAACAAGTCGGTACACTTTGAGAACAAGTCGGTACACTCTGAGAACAAGTCGGTACTCTTGAGTACAAGTCGGTACTCTTTGAGTACAAGTCGGTACTCTTTGAGAACAAGTCGGTACACTCTGAGAACAAGTCGGTACACTTTGAGAACAAGTCGGTACACTCTGAGAACAAGTCGGTACTCTTTGAGTAACAAGTCGGTACACTCTGAGAACAAGTCGGTACACTCTGAGAACAAGTCTGTACACTTTAGGAACAAGTCGGTACACTTTGAGAACAAGTCGGTACACTCTGAGAACAAGTGGGTACACTTGTGAACAAGTCGGTACACTTTGAGAACAAGTGTACTCTTTGAGAACAAGTCGGTACACTCTGAGAACAAGTCGGTACTCTTTGAGAACAAGTCGGTACTCTTTGAGAACAAGTCGGTACACTCTGAGAACAAGTCGGTACTCTTTGAGAACAAGTCGGTCACTTTGAGAACAAGTCGGTACACTTTGAGAACAAGTCGGTACAGTTTGAGAACAAGTCGGTACACTCTGAGAACAAGTCGGTACACTCTGAGAACAAGTCGGTACACTCTGAGAACAAGTCGGTACAGTTTGAGAACAAGTCGGTACACTTTAGGAACAAGTCGGTACACTTTGAGAACAAGTCGGTACACTTTGAGAACAAGTCGGTACACTTTGAGAACAAGTCGGTACACTCTGAGAACAAGTCGGTACACTCTGAAACAAGTCGATAATACATAAAAAATACAGTCTTTATAATTTAAACAGAAGAAAACACACCTGCCGGCTTTAGCCCCTCCCACCAGCGGAGTCTCAAATCTGGTTGGCTGAGCCCTGGTTGCGGTGGTTGCCATGGCGGCACAGTCGGACGACCTGATGGAGGTGGTGCGGCGCCGTCTCCGCTGATGACCATCGCCCAGGTTACCGGGCAGGGGTGGGTGTGTCTGCGGGGGAGGATAGGGGGCGGGGCCACGTCGTCCCGACAGGTGATGGCAGTGTTCAGCTCACAGGGCAGTGGAGACGCAGAGACTCCGCCCTCTCTGGTCAGCAGGGGAACTGCAACACAGCAGAGGTACACACATCCTTTACTCAAGTAGAAGTACAGATACTCGTGTTTAAAAATACTCTGGTGAAAGTAGAAGTACTGACTAAACTTCTTTACTCAAGTCAAAGTAAAGAGGGCTTTGAAATGTACTTCAGTCAAAAGTACCCATAACTAGCAGCTGTTTTAAAGAGTACCTGACCTCCCTTTATATGAATAGAACAATAATGTCATTGTTAGCTAATGAATGTTTCCATGCTGAACAACGGCAACATGACAACGTTTTCATTGGTCCCTCTTCTTTAGAGAAGACCAGGAAATGATGGATACACGGATCGTGTTCAAATCAATAGGCACGCAATGACTCTAAATAATAATGATCACGCCACCAAACACAATTCAAACTAAAGGAACCAGCCTGTTTGGGAAATGTGAGAAGTAGAAAGTACAGGTATTTGGGTTCAACATGTGAGAAGTAGAAAGTACAGGTATTTGGGTTCAACATGTGAGAAGTAGAAAGTACAGGTATTTGTGTTCAACATGTAAGAAGTAGAAAGTACAGGTATTTGGGTTCAACATGTAAGAAGTAGAAAGTACAGGTATTTGGGTTCAACATGTGAGAAGTAGAAAGTACAGGTATTTGGGTTCAACATGAGAAGTAGAAAGTACAGGTATTTGTGTCAACATGTAAGAAGTAGAAAGTACAGGTATTTGTGTTCAAAATGTAAGAAGTAGAAAGTACAGGTATTTGTGTTCAACATGTAAGAAGTAGAAAGTACAGGTATTTGGGTTCAACATGTAAGAAGTAGAAAGTACAGGTATTTGTGTTCAACATGTAAGAAGTAGAAAGTACAGGTATTTGTGTTCAACATGTGAGAAGTAGAAAGTACAGGTATTTGTGTTCAAAGTGTAAGAAGTAGAAAGTACAGGTATTTGTGTTCAACATGTAAGAAGTAGAAAGTACAGGTATTTGTGTTCAACATGTAGAAGTAGAAAGTACAGGTATTTGTGTTCAACATGTAAGAAGTAGAAAGTACAGGTATTTGTGTTCAACATGTAAGAAGTAGAAAGTACAGGTATTTGGTTCAACATGTAGAAGTAGAAAGTACAGGTATTTGAGTTCAACATGTAACAAGTAGAAAGTACAGGTATTTGTGTTCAACATGTAAGAAGTAGAAAGTACAGGTATTTGGTTCAACACGTAAGAAGTAGAAAGTACAGGTATTTGAGTTCAACATGTAACAAGTAGAAAGTACAGGTATTTGGGTTCAACATGTAACAAGTAGAAAGTACAGGTATTTGTGTTCAACATGTAGAAGTAGAAAGTACAGGTATTTGGGTTCAACACGTAAGAAGTAGAAAGTACAGGTATTTGAGTTCAACATGTAACAAGTAGAAAGTACAGGTATTTGGGTTCAACATGTAAGAAGTAGAAAGTACAGGTATTTGGGTTCAACACGTAAGAAGTAGAAAGTACAGGTATTTGTGTTCAACATGTAAGAAGTAGAAAGTACAGGTATTTGTGTTCAAACGTAAGAAGTAGAAAGTACAGGTATTTGTGTTCAACATGTAAGAAGTAGAAAGTACAGGTATTTGGTTCAACATGTAAGAAGTAGAAAGTACAGGTATTTGTGTTCAACATGTAAGAAGTAGAAAGTACAGGTATTTGTGTTCAACATGTAAGAAGTAGAAAGTACAGGTATTTGTGTTCAACATGTAAGAAGTAGAAAGTACAGGTATTTGTGTTCAACATGTAAGAAGTAGAAAGTACAGGTATTTGGTTCAACATGTAAGAAGTAGAAAGTACAGGTATTTGGGTTCAACATGTAAGAAGTAGAAAGTACAGGTATTTGAGTTCAACATGTAAGAAGTAGAAAGTACAGGTATTTGGGTTCAACATGTAAGAAGTAGAAAGTACAGGTATTTGTGTTCAACATGTAAGAAGTCAAAGTAATAAGTAGTGGAGTAAAGTACTGATACCAGAAACATGTACTTAAGTACAGTAACAAAGTATTTGTACTCCACTACTTCCCAGCTGTGCGACCCAGACGCATATTTAAACACATGAACACTGTCAGGTGCCTTTAGTGCTGCTCACCTGTGAGAGTGGCCGAGGAGCTGAACAGCCGGGCAGGTACGCCCCCCCCCCCTGCCCTCTCTCCCCCCCCTCCCCCCCCATGGTGCCTGGTCCTGTGCCTCCTCTTCTTCAGGGGGGAGAGCAGCACCCCCCCTCCCTCACCTCCCCCAAGCCCCCCCCCTTCAGGTTCAGGGGGTCTGTGATGTCACGGGGAACCAGGATCTCTACAGGGTCTCCGCCACGCAGCGGCAGGGGCGAGCACTTTGGTGTCTCCTGATTGGTCGCCCTGAGAGAACAGGAGTGAATGTTGAGGGTGAGCGTCACATAAAGCCTCATTAGCATATTAAACATAGCAGTTTAGAAAGCTTGGATTTGAAACCAACGGCCTTGCTGTCCGTAACGAGGTCTCACTGTTTCACTAAATAAGTCCCTCACCTGTTGACGTCCTCGTCCAATAGTGAGTTGAGGTTCAGCGGGTCGAAGATGTTCCCGCCCAGCAGGAAGTTGCTCGGCAGCACGGATTCTGATTGGCTGTCGCTGTTGGCCCGCCGGCGACGCTTGGCCAGCCCCTTGAAGCCGACGCCCATCGAGTAACGTCGCTTTGCGATTCGCTGAGCTCCGGCGGGGGCAGGATGGCTGTTGCCGGGCAACTGGAGGCCGTTCTTGGCATGTAGGGGGCGGGACTTGGCCAGCTGCGACTGCTCTGATAGGCTGACAGCGGCGGGACTGACCTCATGAGGGAGGACAGTCTCTGTGTCCAATGACATCCTGATCATCTTCCTCCTGTGGACACACCAGCCAATCACAGAGAGAGAGGGGTCAGTGTGACGGACAGGGGGCGGAGCCAATCAGATTCATCAGGACTTTAACAAACCAATTAATATATAATATAATCAGCAATATGGAAACACGAGTGCGATAACTTTACTTACTATATAATATGTACATTTTACTCTTTACACTTTATTAGATGAACTTTTAGATTCAAATGAAATGAATCTCACTCCAGATACTTTGGAAAGTTCACTGTGTATTATAAGAGCTTAAAAGTATATTAACAGGTTTAAGATCTTCTACTGAAGTACACAGTATGTTCACAGTGTAGTATTAGTAGTTATACACAGTATGTGTACAGTGTAGTATTAGTAGTTATACACAGTATGTTCACAGTGTAGTATTAGTAGTTATACACAGTATGTTCACAGTGTAGTATTAGTAGTATACACAGTATGTTACAGTGTAGTATTAGTAGTTATACACAGTATGTGTCACAGTGTAGTATTAGTAGTTATACACAGTATGTTCACAGTGTAGTATTAGTAGTTATACACAGTATGTGTACAGTAGTATTAGTAGTTATACACAGTATGTGTACAGTGTAGTATTAGTAGTTATACTGATATATAGAGTATGTGTACAGTGTAGTATTAGTAGTTATACTGATATACACAGTATGTGTACAGTGTAGTATTAGTAGTTATACTGATATATAGAGTATATTCACAGTGTAGTATTAGTTATACTGATATATAGAGAGTATGTGTACAGTGTAGTATTAGCAGATATACTGATATACACAGTATGTGTACAGTGTAGTATTAGTAGTTATACTGATATACTCAGTATGTTACAGTGTATTTTAGTACTTTTTTTACTCACTGTCTGGAGGAACAGTTCACCGCTTCTTCTCTAGCCCCGCCCCTTCCGCTGCCTCCACCAATCACGGAGCGCCCTCATGAATAATTAAAGCTAACCTGGTAAACAGTTAGCTTCTGCAGCTAGCCCCGTCCTGCCAACATGCAGGAAGTTCTGTTGCACACACAGCTTAATAAAAAGTGCGTGAGAGCGCGCTCCTGCAGTGCACCGTGCGTGTGAGTGAGTGTGTGAGTGTGTGTTTGGTGTGTTAATGTGTGTGTTATATTACATGTTAGCTCTAAGCTAAGGCTAGCTACTTCTTCTAGCTCCAGAACCCGATCCTCTCGCTTTATACTCCAGCCGCGAGGCCATCTGAGTGACGCGACATCCCGCCAATCACGTGCCGAGCTGAGCTCCTGCCTCTCCCGAGCTGCGGCCAATCAGAAGAGCTCTCAGGGCCGAGCAGACGTATGATTGGACGCGGCTCGTGGGGGCGGGAGAAAGATCACAGAGAGAGAGGCGTCCTGTTCAGTGCCTGACTGAAAACACATCAAATAAAAGGTTTAGCGTACACACACACACACACACACACACACACACACACGCACGCACACACACACACACACACACACACACACACACACACACCACACACACACACACACACACACACACACACACACACACACACACACACACACACACACACACACACACAGCCTTACAGAGAGTTGTATCCCCTGAGCGTTCAGGCTCCTCCTCCTCCCTAACCCTCTGTAAAGCTCACCTATATCACAGGGCCGTCTCTATACACAGCGTGTGTCTGAAGTGCTCAAAGTACCAACAGACGATTGAAGCCCTGCCCCAGGGGGTAAAGTGGGATCTGATGTGATGTGGGGGGGTCTCATTACTTGACATTACTAAACTGTATATGAGGCCCTGAAGTTCTGCTCCATCATCTGCATCTAATGCACACATTGATGCCACCAAATCACACAATAGAAAGTGTCTTAAAGGTCCATGTCATGCTTTTCCGGTTATTACCCGTCCCCTTGTGTGTTATGAAGGTTTCTCTGCATGTAAACGGTGTGCAGAGTCAAACCCCTCAAAGTACACCCTGTAGCGAGTAAAACTCTAACACAGAAAATACCTCCCCAAAACGCCTCGTTGGAGATACGTCACTGCCCATTTGATTCTTCCGGGTACGGCATGATGTCATGCCGTACCCGGAACGAAATGGACCAATCCCGAAGAGCTATGGCCACACCCAGCGGCGCTGGCCGCACCCTCTGCCAGCCTAACATTTACTGTTGGAAGCTCTGGTTCAGTTCACAATCGATCCAGTCATGCCAATGCCAAGGACCTGTTTCCTGAAATGTGAGGAGAAATCTGAGCTGTTTGTCCTACCGACGGAAGAACCACCACGAAGTCAGTGGTTGAAATTTCTTTTTAACACTGTTCCTTCAGAGGTTCGAAGAACCGGCATTTCACAGACGAAAGCTTCCAAAACATTGCCCAGTTTGAGGCCGGATATGCACAGCTTGTTTGGACCGTTTGGAGCAGGGGAAGATCCGGGTACACAACCTGTAAGTTTGCATTGTTATTTGTGTATTTATCAAACAAGACTGTTTAAATGTGTAAACTGTGTTGGACTGCTAAGCCATTGACACAGTGCTAACTGTGCTAACTAAGTTGCTAGCGTTTCCATATATCAACTCTAATATCAGCAGATGGCCTTGCATACATGTATCTCATAGCAGGAGAATGTCTGCATTCACACACAAAATACCTATTGACAGTATACTCCGGGTGATTTGCCGTGCGGTCAGTCGCGAAACGTAATTACATTATAGCTGGCGTAGCGTGTATGCTACCGATCTAACCCACGGAGCTAGAGCTAGGTTTGGTCGGAAAAACATTTTTGTGATGCTACGTTGCTAGCGTTTAAATATATCAACTACAATGTCAGCAGATGGCCTTACATGTTTGTCATGGCAGGAGAATGTCTGCAGTCACACACACGGAATACTCATACAGTATACTCCGGGTGATTTACCGTACATTGTGACAGTACATATACTGCATGTATAGCTAACGAGGCTAGCTGTATGCTAGCGCAAAACAATGTATTCATGCAAGTTACAATGTATGACCGAACGTAGCAGAATACCCGTATATTGCAATTATAAACACGTTATTGCTAGCCTAATATGAACCACTAGCTTTTGTTCATAGTAGTTTTATTACACTACATTATAGTTGCCGTTCCTCCAAGCTAACGTTCATATCGTGTTAGCTACCAAGGTAAACAAAGCTAGGTTAGCATATTAGCAGGCAAGCTGTTCATTACACTCCTACCACAACTACTACTAACGAATCTAAAACAACTAAGTTTCTCTAATATTTTGTGATTTGCATTTGATTTCGTCCAGCCAGATCCTGCCGGACAATACATGACGGACTACCACACTGAGGCATCGTCCTAAAAAGCCCCGGCTGCTATAGGCAAGATGCCGACAACGGGGAGGAATTGATGATATACCGTGTATATATGTATATTTATGTTCATTTTGTACATTTCTAAAAATAAAGTTTAATGGAAATACTTAGTAGGCCTATCCTTTCTTCCCTGAATTATTTGCTCCTATAACATATCATTCATATATAGCAAACCATGATTTGATTTCTCATCAAACAGTAGTAGTTTATACGGTAAAAATAACTTACTCTTTGTTATGACCGGCTCGTAGGCCACAACGGAAAGACAAGGAGACATACACGAGTTTACAAAACCACGGCACATTTATTGTGGTAAATGCAGAGATAGGTGGAGAGAGGATCGCTGAGCCGCTTTGGAGAGAGGGGCCGCCGTGTGACTCCGGGCAGCTGGCTAGCACCTCGGCTCCGGCCAGGTGTCCGTGATCGCGCTGATTAGCCTCTTCAGCTCCACCCCATCGTAAGACAAAGGCCCTGGGGCCGTCACACTCTTCTATAACAACAGTTGTACAGTTCGGTTAGTTGTATAAAATATACGGCTGTACCGACGCCATGATAAGACTGATGTTCGCTGAGAGCAGCCGTTAGACATGGGCGGAGCCTCTCTGGTGGTTGACTAATCAGAACAGAGTGGCCGAGCTGACCAATCGGAGCACACTAGGCTCACAGGGAGGGGGGGCAAGAGCTCCAACGAGTCGTTTAGTGGAGAGAGTGAATACTGCTGAATACACATACTTGACAGAGATGCTGTATGCGAAACCAATGTGAGTTTGGAAAATTGCACAGTATAAATCTATTTTAGTATACCTCAACAATGTAATTATGATCAGTGGAAATGGCCATGACATGGGCCCTTTAAATAATTAACACAACAACATATTAGATTCTTTGTTTTATATTGATGTCTGCTGCATGACATCAAGTCAAATTCCTCGTCTGTGTGAACCTGGCAATAAACCTGTTTCTGACATCGTCTCACACATATCCAACCTTCAAATAGCGGCTCTCCCCCCTGCTAAAGAACACACCACACACACACACACACACACACACACACACCTCACACACACACACACACACACACTCACACACACACCACACACACACACTCACACACACACACACACACACACACACACACACCACACACACACACACACACACCACACACACCACACACACACACACTCACACACACACACACACACACACACACACACACACACACCACACACACACACGTTGTTATGGGTGAACCTCCCATTGATTGACGCCAGACATCTCATTTAGTTGTTCTCCACCTCACACCCCCCTTCAAAATAAAGCCCTATAGATGTAATGCCACTTGAACTCTACTACGTGCACCTGATGTGTAACTCAGCCAACTGTCAGCTACAAACCATTCAACTATTACCTTGCTATTTCAGGACATGTGTTGTTTATACCTTTTTTAAACCTTTTCTTTTAAATTTGAGCTTCTTCACTATTTGTCCTCCTCTTCCGTTTAACATTTCACTTTCAGGTTTTTCAACAAAGTCACTGCATTTGAGCTTTAACCATTTCATTCAAATCATTTCACTGTTCTGCATTTCTCCGCTAAGTTCAGCTACACTCGGGGTGTTTCTCAATCGCGAGTATCAGTGAGACATGGATTTAACTTCTGTTAGACAGCTATCATACTGAATAGATATTTACTGTGAATGTATGCAAACATGTACGGCATATAGCTGTCTAACAGAAGTTACATCCATGTCTCACTCATTCTGACAATGCACTTAACCCCACATAAAGAACCCAATAGAAAGAGTTGTTAAATAATAGTGAAGTCACGTTGTAATAACTATAATCTCTATCATTCTTTTTCTGCTTTGCAAAGCCACTGTGTCAAGTGTCCTAGTAGAGTTGCTGTATGTAGTGGCGGACCATCTCGCACATGCGCAGTACAGATCGGGCAGGTGGACCGATCGGGTAGTGACACACACTTTACAGCTTTCACAGTTTACAGCATTCACACTTTACAGCTTTCACAGTTTACAGCATTCACACTTTACAGCTTTCACAGTTTACAGCTTTCACAGTTTACAGCATTCACAGTTTACAGCTTTCACAGTTTACAGCTTTCACACTTTACAGCATTCACACTTTACAGCATTCACAGTTTACAGCTTTCACAGTTTACAGCTTTCACAGTTTACAGCATTCACACTTTACAGCATTCACAGTTTACAGCATTGACACTTTACAGCTTTCACAGTTTACGGCTTTCACAGTTTTACAGCAATCACAGTTTACAGCTTTCACAGTTTACAGCATTCACAGTTTACAGCAATCACAGTTTACAGCATTCACAGTTTACAGCTTTCACAGTTTACAGCATTGACACTTTACAGCTTTCACAGTTTACGGCTTTCACAGTTTACAGCAATCACAGTTTACAGCATTCACAGTTTACAGCTTTCACACTTTACAGCATTCACAGTTTAAAGCATTCACAGTTTACAGCATTCACAGTTTACAGCTTTCACAGTTTACAGCTTTCACACTTTACAGCATTCACACTTTACAGCTTTCACACTTTCAGCAATCACAGTTTACAGCATTCACACTTTACAGCATTCACAGTTTACAGCTTTCACACTTTACAGCTTTCAGTTTACAGCTTTCACACTTTACAGCATTCACACTTTACAGCTTTCACAGTTTACAGCTTTCACACTTTACAGCTTTCAGTTTACAGCTTTCACACTTTACAGCATTCACACTTTACAGCTTTCACAGTTTACAGCTTTCACAGTTTACAGCAATCACAGTTTACAGCATTCACAGTTTACAGCTTTCACACTTTACAGCATTCACAGTTTACAGCTTTCACACTTTACAGCATTCACAGTTTACAGCATTCATAGTTTACAGCTTCCACACTTTACAGCATTCACACTTTACAGCATTCACAGTTTACAGCTTTC
>JAAOOA010001943.1:20000-25000 GCA_012861695.1 Trematomus loennbergii
CTAGGTTTAGCTCTGGTTGGGTCTCACTGGGTTTAGCTCTGGTTGGGTCTCACTGGGTTTAGCTCTGGTTGGGTCTGACTAGGTTTAGCTCTGGTTGGGTCTCACTGGGTTTAGCTGTGGTTGGGTCTGACTGGTTTAGCTCTGGTTGGGTCTCACTGGGTTTAGCTGTGGTTGGGTCTCACTGGTTTAGCTCTGGTTGGGTCTGACTGGGTTTAGCTCTGGTTGGGTCTCACTGGGTTTAGCTCTGGTTGGGTCTGACTAGGTTTAGCTCTGGTTGGGTCTGACTAGGTTTAGCTCTGGTTGGGCTGACTGGGTTTAGCTCTGGTTGGGTCTGACTGAGTTTAGCTCTGGTTGGGTCTCATAGTGACTGGTTTAGCTCTGGTTGGGTCTGACTAGGTTTAGCTCTGTTGGGTCTGACTGGGTTTAGCTCTGGTTGGGTCTGACTAGGTTTAGCACTGGTTGGTCTGACTGGGTTTAGCTCTGGTTGGGTCTCATAGTGACTGGGTTTAGCTCTGGTTGGGTCTCATAGTGACTGTTTGCTCTCTTTGGGTCTGACTAGGTTTTAGCTCTGGTTGGGTCTCATAGTGACTGGGTTTAGCTCTGCTTGGGTCTGACTAGGTTTAGCTCTGGTTGGTCTGACTAGGTTTAGCTCTGGTTGGGTCTGACTAGGTTTAGCTCTGGTTGGGTCTAGCTCTGGTTGGGTCTGACTAGGTTTAGCTCTGCTTGGGTCTGACTAGGTTTAGCTCTGGTTGGGTCTCATAGTGACTGGGTTTAGCTCTGGTTGGGTCTCACTAGGTTTAGCTCTGGTTGGGTCTCACTGGGTTTAGCTCTGGTGGGTCTGACTAGGTTTAGCTCTGTTGGGTCTGACTGGGTTTAGCTCTGGTTGGGTCTGACTAGGTTTAGCACTGGTTGGGTCTGACTGGGTTTAGCTCTGGTTGGGTCTCATAGTGACTGGGTTTAGCTCTGCTTGGGTCTGACTAGGTTTAGCTCTGGTTGGGTCTGACTAGGTTTAGCTCTGGTTGGGTCTGACTAGTTTAGCTCTGGTTGGGTCTAGCTCTGGTTGGGTCTGACTAGATTTAGCTCTGCTTGGGTCTGACTAGTTTTAGCTCTGGTTGGGTCTCATAGTGACTGGGTTTAGCTCTGGTTGGGTCTCACTGGGTTTAGCTCTGGTTGGGTCTGACTGGGTTTAGCTCTGGTTGGGTCTAGCTCTGGTTGGGTCTGACTGGGTTTAGCACTGTTGGGTCTGACTGGGTTTAGCACTGGTTGGGTCTCACTGGGTTTAGCTCTGGTTGGGTCTGACTAGGTTTAGCTCTGGTTGGGTCTCACTGGGTTTAGCTCTGGTTGGGTCTCACTGGGTTTAGCTCTGGTTGGGTCTCACTGGGTTTAGCTCTGGTTGGGTCTGACTGGGTTTAGCTCTGGTTGGGTCTGACTAGTTTAGCTCTGGTTGGGTCTGACTAGGTTTAGCTCTGGTTGGGTCCCACTGGGTTTAGCTCTGGTTGGGTTTCACTGAGTTTAGCTCTGGTTGGGTCTGACTAGGTTTAGCTCTGCTTGGGTCTGACTAGGTTTAGCTCTGGTTGGGTCTGAATGGGTTTAGCTCTGGTTGGGTCTGACTAGGTTTAGCTCTGGTTGGGTCTGACTAGGTTTAGCTCTGGTTGGGTCTGAATGGGTTTAGCTCTGGTTGGGTCTGACTAGGTTTAGCTCTGTTGGGTCTGACTGGGTTTAGCTCTGGTTGGGTCTGACTGGGTTTAGCTCTGTTTGGTCTGAATGGGTTTAGCTCTGGTTGGGTCTGACTAGGTTAGCTCTGGTTTGGTCTGAATGGGTTTAGCTCTGGTTGGGTCTGACTAGGTTGCTCTGGTTCGGTCTGAATGGGTTTAGCTCTGGTTTGTCTGAATGGGTTTAGCTCTGGTTTGGTCTGAATGGGTTTAGCTCTGGTTGGGTCTGACTAGGTTTAGCTCTGGGTGGGTCTGACTGGGTTTAGCTCTGGTTGGGTCTGACTAGGTTTTAGCTCTGGTTTGGTCTGAATGGGTTTAGCTCTGGTTGGGTCTGACTGGGTTTAGCTCTGGTTGGGTCTGACTAGGTTTAGCTCTGGTTGGGTCTGACTAGGTTTAGCTCTGGTTGGGTCTGACTAGGTTTAGCTCTGGTTGGGTCTGAATGGGTTTAGCTCTGGTTGGGTCTGAATGGGTTTAGCTCTGGTTGGGTCTGACTGGGTTTAGCTCTGGTTGGGTCTGACTAGGTTTAGCTCTGGTTGGGTCTGACTAGGTTTAGCTCTGTTGGGTCTGACTAGGTTTAGCTCTGGTTGGGTCTCACTAGGTTTTAGCTCTGGTTGGTCTCACTGGGTTTAGCTCTGGTTGGGTCTGACTAGGTTTAGCTCTGGTTGGGTCTGACTAGGTTTAGCTCTGGTTGGGTCTGACTAGGTTTAGCTCTGGTTGGGTCTCACTATGTTTAGCTCTGGTTGGGTCTGACTAGGTTTAGCTCTGGTTTGGTCTCACTGGGTTTAGCTCTGCTTGGGTCTGACTAGGTTTAGCTCTGGTTGGGTCTGACTAGGTTTAGCTCTTGTTGGGTCTGACTAGGTTTAGCTCTGGTTGGTCTGACTAGGTTTAGCTCTGGTTGGTCTGACTAGGTTTAGCTCTGGTTGGGTCTTTACCACATCTGCTAACATGCTACTGCTGACATGCTCATGTGTATTCAATGGTGCTAACATGGCTAATGTGCTAACAGCCAATGTGCTGTGTCTCTGCAGAAGTACCGTTACCAGGACGATGAGACTTTGCCTGCCGATCCCAGCCCCGGTCACATGACCCACGGACGCAGCACCGAGCTGAGCCACACACACCTGGACGGATACACACCCTGCAGCTCTCACCGTACGTATACACACACACACACACCACACACACACACACACACACACACACACACACACCCCCACACACACACACACACACACACACACACACACACACACACAGATACACACACACACACACACACACACACACACACAACACACAGACACACACACACACACACACACACACACACACACACACACACACACACACACACACACACACACACACACACTCTTTTAAAAGTTCAAGGGTCCTTGAATAGGTAATTGTGGTTTGTCAGAGAACAGCCTCACCAGAGTATTTCAGATTTGAAATATGATTGATTAGATGATGTGTGTGTGTGTGTGTGTGTGTGTGTGGTGTGTGTGTGTGTGTGTTGTGTGTGGTGTGTTGTGGTGTGTGTGGTGTGTGTGTGTGGTGTGTGTGTGTGTGTGAGTGTGTGTGTGTGTGTGTGTGTGTGTGTGTGTGTGTGAGTGTGTGTGTGTGTGTGTGTGTGTGTGTGTGAGTGTGTGTGTGTGTGTGTGTGTGTGTGAGCCCTGCAGACACACAGGAAGAACATAATGAAGCAGAAGGACATGATAGCAGAACTGTAGAGGCTGATCTAGGTCGACATCAGAACTGTGAGGGTTTTCAGACTCATCAGGACCAGGATCAGGATCAAGATCAGGACCAGGATCAGGATCAGGATCAGGATCAGGATCAGGATCAGGATCAGAATCAGGATCAGGATCAGGACCAGGATCAGGATCAGGATCAGGATAAGGATCAGGATCAGAATCAGGATCAGGATCAGAATCAGATCAACATCTGGATCAGGATCAGAATCAGGATCAGGATCAGGATCAGAATCAGAATCAGAATCAACATCTGGATCAGGATCCTAGAGGAAGTTTGATAAGTGTTGAAGATCCTTGAGGTCCTTGAGGAAGCTGCATACGTTGATAAGTTTGTTCCAGAGGTTAAACATGTCCTTGAGAAAGTTTGAGAGGTCCTTGAGGTCCTGATAATTGTTTGAGAGGTCTTTAGGAAGTTGAGGAAGTTTGAAAGTCTTTGGGAAGTTGGAAAGTACCTGTCAAGGTTTTCAAGGTCTTGGAGGTCCTGATAATTGTTTGAGAGGCCTTGAAGAAGGTCAGGAGGTTTGAGAGACTCTGGAAGAAGGTCAGGAGGTTTGAGAGGCCCTTGAAGAAGGTCAGGAGGTTTGAGAGACTCTGGAAGAAGGTCAGGAGGTTTGAGAGACTCTGGAAGAAGGTCAGGAGGTTTGAGAGATTCTGGAAGAAGGTCAGGAGGTTTGAGAGACTCCGGAAGAAGGTCATGAGGTTTGAGAGACTCCGGAAGAAGGTCAGGAGGTTTGAGAGACTCCGGAAGAAGGTCAGGAGGTTTAGAGACTCTGGAAGAAGGTCAGGAGGTTTGAGAGACTCTGGAAGAAGGTCAGGAGGTTTGAGAGACCCTGGAAGAAGGTCAGGAGGTTTGAGAGACCCTGGAAGTCAGGAGGTTTGAGAGACTCTGGAAGAAGGTCAGGAGGTTTGAGAGGTCTTTAGGAAGTTGAGGAAGTTTGAGAGGTCTTTGGGAAGTTGGAGAGGACCTGTCAAGGGTTTCAAGGTCTTTGAGGTCCTGATAATTGTTTGAGAGGCCTTTGAATAAGGTCAGGAGGTTTGAGAGGTCTTTAAGAAGTTGAGGAAGTTGGAGAGGTCTTTGGGAAGTTGAGGAAGTTTGAGAGACCCTTGAAGAACTTTGAGAGACCCTTGAAGAAGGTCAGGAGGTTTGAGAGGTCTTTGGGAAGTTGGAGAGGACCTGTCAAGGTTTTCAAGGTCTTGGAGGTCCTGATAATTGTTTGAGAGGCCCTTGAAGAAGGTCAGGAGGTTTGAGAGACTCTGGAAGAAGGTCAGGAGGTTTGAGACTCTGGAAGAAGGTCAGGAGGTTTGAGAGACTCTGGAAGAAGGTCAGGAGGTTTGAGAGACTCTGGAAGAAGGTCAGGAGGTTTGAGAGACTCTGGAAGAAGGTCAGGAGGTTTGAGAGACTCTGGAAGAAGGTCAGGAGGTTTGAGAGACTCTGGAAGAAGGTCAGGAGGTTTGAGAGACTCTGGAAGAAGGTCAGCAGGTTTGAGAGACTCTGGAAGAAGGTCAGAAGGTTTGAGAGACTCTGGAAGAA
>JAAOOA010001943.1:27500-45000 GCA_012861695.1 Trematomus loennbergii
GGGGAGGAACGAGGGATGACAGAGAGCGCTTCAGCTGCTCTCTCTTCTTCCGTACTGCTTGGTTTCGGTGCTCCTGGTTCCTCTCCTCCCCCTAACAAAGGATTCCTCCCCCTCTCCCCCTGAGCGAGGAGGGATGTGCTGAGCTGTCCGTCATGTCGGACGCTTCGTAGGAAGGGACGGCTAACGAGCTTAACGAGCGTCTTCTTCTGCTGCTGCTGCTCGTTAATTATTCATCCGTCACTCCATCTCCATCCGTCCTTATGTAACAGCCTGCAGAGAGACAGACAGGCGAGAGACAGACAGGCGAGGGGGAGACAGGGGAGATGTTTGTGTCCGTGTGGTACGCCAAGAAGATGGGAAGACGCTTCATCAACAACGTGAGAAAGCTAGAGACACAGGCAGAGGATGATGGTAGGAACCCGCTCACAGCGCTAATTAGCTCCCAGCAGCCTGATTGGCTCCAGGGGAGGGGCCAATCAGGCTGTGATGGGGACAGAGTCTCTTCTCTGATTGGATGAACCGTGTCTCCAAAATGATCTTAAGGTGCCAGCCGTTGTGTTGTGTCGTAGGTCAAAGGTCGTGTGGATGGTCGGCTGAGTTCACCCGATATAGCTAATGCTAGCTACTGTTAGCCTCCTCTGAAGCTAATTATTTCTGGTTGATTAGCTTGATGGTTTAACTCAAGTAACTCCAGATGTTTTTATTTGACTTACGTTAGCTTCCTGTTAGCTTAGTTTCACAACAATGAGAAGCCACGACAGGATGCTGGCTTCTCATTGTTGACTTTATTAAACTATCAACTGTTAGCGTCACATTTAGTGAAAAACAAGACTTGAGCGTTTCATGTATAAAATAACTATTAGCATTGACATTAGTAAGCTACTGATCTGTTAGCACGTAATTAAGAAATGAGCGTGCCACTAACTGCTAGCGTTTATAGCAACATGACTGTTAGCTTCCACTGAAGCTAGGCTACTAGCTTCTTGTATTTGACATTAGCTACAACATCCTTCTTTCTGTTGACTTTAGAAAAACTAACACTGACTGTTAGCGTGGAATTTGCGGAGCTACTAGGCTATTAGCATGACATTAGTAGGATACTAAATTGTAAGCGAAATGACTGTTAGCTTCCACTGAAGCTAGGCTAACTACATGTATTTGACGTCCAGCATCTGTCGTTGTTTATTTAGCTGTAGATGTTTATATTTGACTGATGTTAGCTTCATGCTAGCGTATGGCTTCTATTGTTGGGTTTTGGTAAATTGCTAAGTTAGTTAGCAGCTACAGACTTTAAATACTCTTCTCCTTCAGTCAGAGAGCTGTCGGGGGAAATGAGGAAGACTTTAATTAATTCAGAGTGACTGTTGTATAACACTGAAGCTGCTCAGAACACTTCAGCTCATCATGGTTTCCACCGTCTGCAGGCTTTTATTGGAAATGAGAGATCGTCCTTCTGGTGACAAATACATTCAAAAAAGAGATTTACAAATACTCAGTTTCCAGTCCCTTAAGTGGACCTGCTGTCCCGCAGGAGATACGCTCTTAGTTTGAGATTCATTGAAATGTTTATGGTGTTTTCTTGGCTTTTTGTGCGTTGAAAATCCTGATTGTGTTAACCCTTAAATGGTGTCTGTGTCCTGGGGGTCATGCAGTGTCCATGTGTAAGACAGGTGTAGTAACATGGATGTAATATTGGTATAATAGGGGTGTAACATGGGTGTAATATTGGAATAATAGGGGTGTAACATGGGTGTAATATTGGTATAATAGGGGTGTAACATGGGTGTAATATTGGTATAATAGGGGTGTAACATGGGTGTAATATTGGTATAATAGGGGTGTAACATGGGTGTAATATTGGTATAATAGGGGTGTAACATGGGTGTAATATTGGTATAATAGGGGTGTAACATGGATGTAATATTGGTATAATAGGGGTGTAACATGGTGTAATATTGGTATAATAGGGGTGTAACATGGATGTAATATTGGTATAATAGGGTGTTACATGGGTGTAATATTGGTATAATAGGGGTGTAACATGGGTGTAATATTGGTATAATAGGGGTGTAACATGGTGTAATATTGGTATAATAGGGGTGTAACATGGATGTAATATTGGTATAATAGGGTGTAACATGGGTGTAATATTGGTATAATAGGGGTGTAACATGGGTGTAATATTGGTATAATAGGGGTGTAACGTGGATGTAATATTGGTATAATAGGGGTGTAACATGGATGTAATATTGGTATAATAGGGGTAACATGGATGTAATATTGGTATAATAGGGGTGTAACATGGGTGTAATATTGGTATAATAGGGGTGTAACTGGATGTAATATTGGTATAATAGGGGTGTAACATGGATGTAATATTGGTATAATAGGGGTGTAACATGGATGTAATATTGGTATAATAGGGGTGTAACATGTGTGTAATATTGGTATAATAGGGGTGTAACATGGGTGTAATATTGGTATAATAGGGGTTAACATGGGTGTAATATTGGTATAATAGGGGTGTAACATGGATGTAATATTGTATAATAGGGGTGTAACATGGGTGTAATATTGGTATAATAGGGGTGTAACATGGGTGTAATATTGGTATAATAGGGGTGTAACATGGATGTAATATTGGTATAATAGGGGTGTAACATGGATGTAATATTGGTATAATAGGGGTGTACATGGGTGTAATATTGGTATAATAGGGTGTAACATGGGTGTAATATTGGTATAATAGGGGTGTAACATGGGTGTAATATTGGTATAATAGGGGTGTAACATGGGTGTAATATTGGTATAATAGGGGTGTAACATGGATGTAATATTGAATAATAGGGGTGTAACATGGATGTAATATTGGTATATAGGGGTGTAACATGGATGTAATATTGGTATAATAGGGGTGTAACATGGATGTAATATTGGTATAATAGGGGTGTAACATGGTGTAATATTGGTATAATAGGGTGTAACATGGATGTAATATTGGTATAATAGGGGTGTAACAGGATGTAATATTGGTATAATAGGGTGTAACATGGATGTAATATTGGTATAATAGGGGTGTAACATGGGTGTAATATTGGTATAATAGGGGTGTAACATGGGTGTAATATTGGTATAATAGGGGTGTAACATGGGTGTAATATTGGTATAATAGGGGTGTAACATGGGTGTAATATTGGTATAATAGGGTGTAACATGGATGTAATATTGGTATAATAGGGGTGTAACATGGTGTAATATTGGTATAATAGGGGTGTAACATGGATGTAATATTGGTATAATAGGGGTGTAACATGGGTGTAATATTGGTATAATAGGGGTGTAACATGGATGTAATATTGGTATAATAGGGTGTAACATGGGTGTAATATTGGTATAATAGGGGTGTAACATGGGTGTAATATTGGTGTTATACAGCTATAATAATATGGTGTAACATCCAAATTGTGATTGCCCCTTGAATGGTTCGAGATAACCCTATGCATGAGGTTGTGACCTAAGAAATGCTTTTATTTTGAAATTCCATGAAATATGTTAATGGTATTTTGATATTTGATGAACCTGACAGTGTGTCGTCAGAACGTGGTATAATCACAGTTATATCACATTAATATGTGTATTATTAAAGGTATATATTAATACATGGAGTATATTAGATGTTATTAATGTAGTGAGCTCTATAGTGTATTATATATATATATATATTAGATGTTATTAATGTAGTGCGCTCAATAGTGTATTATATATATATATATATTAGATATTATTAATGTAGTAAGCTCTATAGTGTATTATATATTATATTAGATGTTATTAATGTAGTGAGCTCTATAGTGTATTATATATATTATTAGATGTTATTAATGTAGTGAGTTCTATAGTGTATTATATATATATTAGATGTTATTAATGTAGTGAGCTCTGTAGTGTATTATATATATATATTTAGATATTATTGAGCTCTGACCACAGACTTCTACAGGAAGTGATGTAAGACACTAAAGAGAGAGAGGAGGTGGTTGCCGTGGCGACGGTCCCAGTTGCCGAGGTAACCGGCCCCTGAGGGCTCGACAGCTGTTGCCATGGCGTTGCCGTGGAGACGGACAGTTAGCAGCACAGGAGCCGATTTTAAAATAAATAAATAATAACTAAATGTTTTTGTGTTTTTTCAGATGACGGATCCGAGGGAGAGCTGGAGTACGAGGAGATCACTTTGGAGAGGGTGAGACAGACCATAATATACCATCATATATACTGTAGTACACCTGTAACACTGGGAGATCACTTTGGAGAGGGTGAGACAGACCATAATATACCATCATATACATAATATATCATAATATACCATCATATATACTGTAATACACACTAATATCTAATAACAAACACACTGTGTATATCTGCCCGATGAACCCACAATAACCTGCTTTTATTTAATCACAATTAACTAAAGCAGAATCACCTGCACCTAAAAGGTGTATTATTGAGCAAACGAGCTAACGGGCTAACGAGCTAACGAGCTAACAGCTTCAAATCCCTGTTGGTTGATCAGAGCTAAGCTAACATGTAGCCGCTGCATCATCACTCAAAATAACTAAGTGCTCTGAATGATACATGATACCTTTACACACACACACACACACACACACACACCACACACACACACACACACACACCACACAACACACACACACACACACACACACACACAGACGCTGAGTTATTTGTGTTGGGGCTGATTTTCAGACTCAGATATAAAGTCTGACAGCAGAGTTATTTTTATCGTGCCGCTGGTTATTTTTGAAAACCTCTCAGAAATCAAAGTGCTGACTTTAACCTGACGCTCATTGCTGTTTCTGCATGGAAACACAATCAGTATTAATGTTGTGTTGCTGTTACGGTGTACTAATGTTGTTTTGCTGTTAGGGTGTACTAATGTTGTGTTGCTGTTAGGGTGTACTAATGTTGTGTTGCTGTTACGGTGTACTAATGTTGTGTTGCTGTTAGGGTGTACTAATGTTGTGTTGCTGTTACGGTGTACTAATGTTGTGTTGCTGTTACGGTGTACTAATGTTGTGTTGCTGTTACGGTGTACTAATGTTGTGTTGCTGTTAGGGTGTACTAATGTTGTGTTTGCTGTTAGTGTGTATTAATGTTGTGTTGCTGTTAGGGTGTACTAATGTGTGTTGCTGTTAGTGTGTATTAATGTTGTGTTGCTGTTAGGGTGTACTAATGTTGTGTTGCTGTTACGGTGTACTAATGTTGTGTTGCTGTTAGTGTGTATTAATGTTGTGTTGCTGTTACTGTGTACTAATGTTGTGTTGCTGTTAGTGTGTACTAATGTTGTGTTGCTGTTAGTGTGTACTAATGTTGTGTTGCTGTTAGTGTGTATTAATGTTGTGTTGCTGTTACGGTGTACTAATGTTGTGTTGCTGTTAGTGTGTACTAGTTGTGTTGCTGTTACGGTGTACTAATGTTGTGTTGCTGTTAGTGTGTACTAATGTTGTGTTGCTGTTACGGTGTACTAATGTTGTGTTGCTGTTACGGTGTACTAATGTTGTGTTGCTGTTAGGGTGTACTAATGTTGTGTTGCTGTTACAGTGTACTAATGTTGTGTTGCTGTTAGGGTGTACTAATGGTGTGTTGCTGTTACGGTGTACTAATGTTGTGTTGCTGTTACGGTGTACTAATGTTTTGTGTTGCTGTTACGGTGTACTAATGGTGTGTTTGCTGTTACGGTGTACTAATGTTGTGTTGCTGTTACGTGTACTAATGTTGTGTTGCTGTTAGGGTGTACTAATGTTGTGTTGCTGTTAGGGTGTACTAATGTTGTGTTGCTGTTACGGTGTACTAATGTTGTGTTGCTGTTAGCGTGTACTAATGTTGTGTTGCTGTTAGGGTGTACTATGTTTGTTTGCTGTTAGTGTGTATTAATGTTGTGTTGCTGTTAGGGTGTACTAATGTTGTGTTGCTGTTAGTGTGTATTAATGTTGTGTTGCTGTTACGGTGTACTAATGTTGTGTTGCTGTTAGGGTGTACTAATGTTGTGTTGCTGTTACGGTGTACTAATGTTGTGTTGCTGTTACGGTGTACTAATGTTGTGTTGCTGTTAGGGTGTACTAATGGTGTGTTGCTGTTACGGTGTACTAATGTTGTGTTGCTGTTACGGTGTACTAATGTTGTGTTGCTGTTAGGGTGTACTAATGTTGTGTTGCTGTTACGGTGTACTAATGTTGTGTTGCTGTTAGGGTGTACTAATGTTGTGTTGCTTAGGGTGTACTAATGTTGTGTTGCTGTTATGGTGTTACTAATGTTGTGTTGCTGTTAGGGTGTACTAATGTTGTGTTGCTGTTACAGTGTACTAATGTTGTGTTGCTGTTATGGTGTACTAATGTTGTGTTGCTGTTACGGTGTACTAATGTTGTGTTGCTGTTACAGTGTACTAATGTTGTGTTGCTGTTACGGTGTACTAATGTTGTGTTGCTGTTAGGGTACTAATGTTGTGTTGCTGTTAGGGTGTACTAATGTTGTGTTGCTGTTATGGTGTACTAATGTTGTGTTGCTGTTAGGGTGTACTAATGTTGTGTTGCTGTTAGGGTGTACTAATGTTGTGTTGCTGTTACGGTACTATGTTGTGTTGCTGGTTCGGTGTACTAATGGTGTTTGCTGTTACGGTGTACTAATTGTTGTGTTTGCTGTTACGGTGTACTAATGTTGTGTTGCTGTTACGGTGTACTAATGGTTGTTTGCTGTTACGGTGTACTAATGTTGTGTTGCTGTTACGTGTACTAATGTTGTGTTGCTGTTACGTGTATTATGTTGTGTGTGCTGTTACAGTGTACTAATGTTGTGTTGCTGTTAGGGTGTATTAATGTTGTGTTGCTGTTACGGTGTACTAATGTTGTGTTGCTGTTACGGTGTACTAATGTTGTGTTGCTGTTACGGTGTACTAATGTTGTGTTGCTGTTACGGTGTACTAATGTTGTGTTGCTGTTAGGGTGTACTAATGTTGTGTTGCTGTTAGGGTGTACTAATGTTGTGTTGCTGTTACGGTGTACTAATGTTGTGTTGCTGTTACGTGTACTAATGTTGTGTTGCTGTTACGGTGTACTAATGTTGTGTTGCTGTTACGGTGTACTAATGTTGTGTTGCTGTTAGGGTGTACTAATGTTGTGTGCTGTTACGGTGTACTAATGTTGTGTGCGTTACGGTGTACTAATGTTGTGTTGCTGTTACGGTGTACTAATGTTGTGTTGCTGTTAGGGTGTACTAATGTTGTGTTGCTGTTACGGTGTACTAATGTGGTTGCTGTTAGGGTGTATTAATGTTGTGTTGCTGTTAGTGTGTACTAATGTTGTGTTGCTGTTAGGGTGTACTAATGTTGTGTTGCTGTTAGGTGTGTACTAATGTTGTGTTGCTGTTACGGTGTACTAATGTTGTGTTGCTGTTACGGTGTACTAATGTTGTGTTGCTGTTAGTGTATTAATGTTGTGTTGCTGTTATGGTGTACTAATGTTGTGTTGCTGTTAGGGTGTACTAATGTTGTGTTGCTGTTAGGGTGTACTAATGTTGTGTTGCTGTTACGGTGTACTAATGTTGTTGCTGTTACGGTGTACTAATGTTGTGTTGCTGTTACGGTGTACTAATGTTGTGTTTGCTGTTACGGTGTATTAATGTTGTGTTGCTGTTACAGTGTACTAATGTTGTGTTGCTGTTAGGGTGTATAATGTTGTGTTGCTGTTACGGTTGTACTAATGTTGTGTTGCTGTTAGGGTGTACTAATGTGTGTTGCTGTTACAGTGTACTAATGTTGTGTTGCTGTTAGGGTGTACTAATGTTGTGTTGCTGTTCAGTGTACTAATGTTGTGTTGCTGTTAGGGTGTACTAATGTTGTGTTGCTGTTGGGGTGTATTAATGTTGTGTTGCTGTTACGGTGTACTAATGTTGTGTTGCTGTTACGGTGTACTAATGTTTGTGTTGCTGTTACGGTGTATTAATGTTGTGTTGCTGTTAGGGTGTACTAATGTTGTGTTGCTGTTACGGTGTACTAATGTTGTGTTGCTGTTACGGTGTACTAATGTTGTGTTGCTGTTAGGGTGTACTAATGTTGTGTTGCTGTTACGGTGTACTAATGTTGTTGCTGTTACGGTGTACTAATGTTGTGTTGCTGTTACGGTGTATTAATGTTGTGTTGCTGATACGGTGTACTAATGTTGTGTTGCTGTTACGGTTGTACTAATGTTGTGTTGCTGTTAGTGTACTAATGTTGTGTTGCTGTTACGGTGTACTAATGTTGTGTTGCTGTTACGGTGTACTAATGTTGTGTTGCTGTACGGTGTACTAATGTTGTGTTGCTGTTACGGTGTACTAATGTTGTGTTGCTGTTAGTGTGTACTAATGTTGTGTTGCTGTTACGGTGTACTAATGTTGTGTTGCTGTTACGGGTACTAATGTTGTGTTGCTGTTAGTGTGTACTAATGTGTGTTGCTGTTACGGTGTACTAATGTTGTGTGCTGTTACGGTGTACTAATGTTGTGTTGTGTTCAGGGAAACTCTGGTCTGGGCTTCAGTATCGCAGGAGGGACCGATAACCCTCACATTGGAGACGACCCGTCATCTTCATCACTAAGATCATCCCGGGAGGAGCCGCCGCTCAGGACGGCCGCCTGCGGTACGCCTGTTCTTTACCTGTTCTTTACCTGTCAATCATCCTGCTGACAACTAGACGCACTGTTAGCTACGCTCAAAGGCTAACGTTGTCTTTGTTTGTTAGTATCACAACGAACAGGTTATACATGCTAACTTAACGTAGAGCCTTTTCTGAACAATACATTGTTTTTCTTTTGACCTCATGAAGAGTTTGTGTAGTCGACACTATTTTAAACTTTGGTACTTGATTCACGGAATGAACAGAATGACCTGTTAGTTATCCCTCTCTAATCCTAGCATTTCCTTTCCTTAAAGTAACTACAGAAACCTGCAAACCTTTCCAGTCGGACGGATTGTGTTTGTAGCTTTTTGTAGCTCAATGCTAGGAGACGGCTTTGTTTCCACATTGACCTGCTTCCCCCTGATCCTGACCTGAGGATCCTTCCTGTCTGCAGGGTGAACGACAGCATAGTGTTCGTGAATGACGTGGACGTGCGCGAGGTGACGCACTCCCTGGCCGTGGAGGCCCTGAAGGAGGCGGGGCCGGTGGTGGCGGCTGTACGTCCTGCGGCGGCGCCCGGCCAGCGAACGCATCACGCAGATCAAACTGATGAAGGGCCCCAAAGGTAGGCAGGAAGTGACCTTTGACCTGCACAGGTGGGAAGAAGTGGAGTACAAATACTTAGTTACTGTACTTAAGTACATGTTTCTGGTATCAGTACTTTACTCCACTACTTATTTTCATGACGACTTTTTACTTTTACTTCTTACATTTTGAACGCAAATACCTGTACTTTCTACTTCTTACACTTTGAACACAAATACCTGTACTTTCTACTTACATTTTGAACACAATACCTGTACGTTCTACTTCTTACATTTTGAACCCAAATACCTGTACTTTTCTACTTCTCACATTTAGAACACAAATACCTGTACTTTCTACTTCTACATGTTGAACCCAAATACCTGTACTTTCTACTTCTTACATTTTGACACAAATACCTGTACTTTCTACTTCTTACATGTTGAACCCAAATACCTGTACTTTCTACTTCTCACATGTTGAACACAAATACCTGTACTTTCTACTTCTTACATTTTCCAAACAGGGTGGTTCCTTTAGTTTGAATGTGTGTTTGGTGGCGTGATCATTATTATTTAGAGTCATTGCGTGCCTATTGATTTGAACACGATCCGTGTATCCATCATTTCCTGGTCTTCTCTAAAGAAGAGGGACCAATGAAAACGTTTGTCATGTTGCCGTTGTTCAGCATGGAAACATTCATTAGCTAACAATGACATTGTTGTCTGTATTTCTAAAAACTTCTTTTACTCAAAAATCTGACTTTCTCAAAAATCTCAAAAATCTGACTTTTTCTCAAAAATCTGACTTTTTCTCAAAAATCTGACTTTTTCTCAAATATCTGACTTTTTCTCAAAATTTCAAAAAATTTGACTTTTCTCAAAAATCTAAAAGATCTGACTTTTTCAAAAAATCCCGATTTTTTCTCAAAATCTCGACTTTTTCTCAAATATCTGACTTTCTCAAAATCTCAAATATCTGACTTTTTCTTAAAAATCGGACTTTTTCTTAAAAATCGGACTTTTTCTCAAAAATCTTACTTTCTGAAATATCTGACTTTTCTTAAAAATCAGACTTTTTCTCAAAAAATCTGAATTTTTCTCAAAAATCTAAAACATTTCTTAAAAATCTGACTTTTTCTCAAAAAATCAGACTTTTTCTCAAAAAATCAGACTTTTTCTCAAATATCTGACTTTTTCTTAAAAATCAGAATTTTCTCAAAATTTCAAAAAAATCTGACTTTTTCTTAAAAATCTGACTTTTTCAAAAAATCCCGATTTTTTCTCAAATCTCGACTTTTTCTCAAATATCTGACTTTCTCAAAAATCTCAATTATCGGACTTTTCTTAAAAATCGGACTTTTTCTTAAAAATCGGACTTTTTCTCAAAAATCGGATTTTTTGAAATATCTGACTTTTCTTAAAAATCAGACTTTTTCTCAAAAATCAGAATTTTCTCAAAAATCTAAAACATTTCTTAAAAATCTGACTTTTTCTCAAAAAATCAGACTTTTCTCAAAAATCTGACTTTTTCTCAAATATCTGACTTTTTCTCAAATATCTGACTTTTTCTTAAAAATCTGACTTTTTCAAAAAATCCCGATTTTTTCTCAAAATCTCGACTTTTTCTCAAATATCTGACTTTCTCAAAAATCTCAATTATCGGACTTTTTCTTAAAAATCGGACTTTTTTTAAAAATCGGACTTTTTCTTAAAAATCGGACTTTTTCTCAAAAATCGAATTTTCTGAAATATCTGACTTTTTCTTAAAAATCAGACTTTTTCTCAAAAATCAGACTTTTTCTCAAAAATCAGACTTTTTCTCAAATATCTGACTTTTTCTCAAAAATCTGACTTTTTCTCAAAAATCTGACTTTTTCTCAAATATCTGACTTTTTCTTAAAATCAGAATTTTTCTCAAAAATTTCAAAAAATCTGCCTTTTTCTTAAAAATCTGACTTTTTCAAAAATCCCGATTTTTTCTCAAAATCTCGACTTTTTCTCAAATATCTGACTTTTTCTCAAAAATCAGACTTTTTCTCAAAAATCAGACTTTTTTCTCAAAAATCAGACTTTTTTTCTCAAAAATCAGACTTTTTCTCAAAAATCAGACTATTTCTCAAAATCAGACTTTTTCTCAAATATCTGACTTTTTCTCAAATATCTGACTTTTTTCTTAAAAATCAGAATTTTTCTCAAAAATTTCAAAAAAATCTGACTTTTCTCAATATCTGACTTTCTCAAAAATCTCAAATATCGGACTTTTTCTTAAAAATCGGACTTTTTCTTAAAAATCGGACTTTTTCTCAAAAATCGGATTTTCTCAAATATCTGACTTTTTCTTAAAAATCAGACTTTTTCTTAAAAATCAGACTTTTTCTCAAAAATCTGAATTTTTCTCAAAAATCTAAAACATTTCTTAAAAATCTGACTTTTTCTCCAAAAAATCTGACTATTTCTCAAAAATCAGACTTTTTCTCAAAAATCAGACTTTTTCTCAAATATCTGACTTTTTCTCAAATATCTGACTTTTCTTAAAAATCTGACTTTTTCTCAAAAATCTGACTTTCTCAAAATCTGAATTTTTCTCAAAAATCTAAAAAAATTCAAAAAAAATCTGACTTTTTTTAAAATCTGACTTTTTTCTCAAAAAATCTAAAAAAAATCTGATTTATTCTAAAATCCCGATTTTTTCTCAAATCTCGACTTTTTCTCAAAATCTCAACATTTCTTCCTTTTTTCTGACTTTTTCACAAAATTCTAACAAAATTCTAACACAGTTACACAGTCACAAGATGGAGGAATAGAAAGCGTATTCAATGTTTACTTCAGATTAGCTCCACGTCAGAAATGAGCATGCTTGTCATATGTCTATCTCCATAGAGGCTGAATCATCATGTTAATCACATACTATCATATGCTCAAACAGTCCTGATGCTCTTCTAGGTAATCATACATCCTGTCATGTTCACAGCTACAGTTGGGACACCTTTGTTAGCATGCTACTCTCTTCTAGGTAATCATACATCCTGTCATGTTCACAGCTACAGTTGGGATACCTTAGTTAGCATGTTACTCTCATGTTGGAAGAGGACATCCTGTCATGTTCACAGCTACAGTTGGGATACCTTTGTTAGCATGCTACTCTCATGTTGGAGGAGGACATTCTGTCATGTTCACAGCTACAGTTGATACCTTTGTTAGCATGCTACTCTCATGTTGGAGGAGCACACTCAGTGTTCCCCAACACCTCCAGCTGATGGTTCCTGTTCTAACGGCCTGCAGGTCTGGGCTTCAGCAATCGCGGCGGAGCAGGAAACCAACACGTCCCGGGGGACAACAGCATCTACGTCACTAAGATCATCGAGGGGGGGGCGGCACACCGAGACGGACGCCTGCAGATCGGGGACAAGATACTGGCGGTACGTAAATATAAATATATAATATCTATAATATATATTCCCTCTTGGAGCTTCAAAGAGCCTCTGACCTCCAGGTGAACCACGTGTCCCTGGAGGACGTGCTTCACTAGAAATGACCTGTTTGACCTCTGACCTCCAGGTGAACCATGTGTCCTGGAGGACGTGCTTCACTAGAAATGACCTGTGTGACCTGTTTGACCTCTGACCTCCAGGTGAACCACGTGTCCCTGGAGGACGTGCTTCACTATAAATGACCTGTGTGACCTGTTTGACCTCTGACCTCCAGGTGAACCACGTGTCCCTGGAGGACGTGCTTCACTATAAATGACCTGTGTGACCTGTTTGACCTCTGACCTCCAGGTGAACCACGTGTCCCTGGAGGACGTGCTTCACTATAAATGTTTGACCTGTGTGACCTGTTTGACCTCTGACCTCCAGGTGAACCACGTGTCCCTGGAGGACGTGCTTCACTATAAATGACCTGTGTGACCTGTTTGACCTCTGACCTCCAGGTGAACCACGTGTCCCTGGAGGACGTGCTTCACTATAAATGACCTGGTGACCTGTTTGACCTCTGACCTCCAGGTGAACCACGTGTCCCTGGAGGACGTGCTTCACTATAAATGACCTGTTTGACCTGTGTGACCTGTTTGACCTCTGACCTCCAGGTGAACCACGTGTCCCTGGAGGACGTGCTTCACTATAAATGACCTGTTTGACCTCTGACCTCCAGGTGAACCACGTGTCCCTGGAGGACGTGCTTCACTATAAATGACCTGTGTGACCTGTTTGACCTCTGACCCCCAGGTGAACCATGTGTCCCTGGAGGACGTGCTTCACGAGGACGCGGTGGTGGCTCTGAAGAACACGGGCGAGGTGGTGTACCTGAAGGTTTCCACGCCCAACGCCCAGTACATCCAACAGGCCGACAGATACAGCCCCCCCGACCTCACCAGCTGTACGTACACTCCTGTTTCACACAGTCGTACACTTCCTGTTTCACACAGTCGTACACTTCCTGTTTCACACAGTCGTACACTTCCTGTTTCACACAGTCGTACACTTCCTGTTTCACACAGTCGTACACTTCCTGTTTCACACAGTCGTACACTTCCTGTTTCACACAGTCGTACACTCCTGTTTCACACAGTCGTGCACTTCCTGTTTCACACAGTCGTGCACTTCCTGTTTTCACACAGTCGTGCACTCCTGTTTCACACAGTCGTGCACTCCTGTTTCACACAGTCGTGCACTTCCTGTTTCACACAGTCGTGCACTTCCTGTTTCACACAGTCGTACACTTCCTGTTTCACACAGTCGTACACTTCCTGTTTCACACAGTCGTACACTTCCTGTTTCACACAGTCGTACACTCCTGTTTCACACAGTCGTACACTTCCTGTTTCACACAGTCGTACACTCCTGTTTCACACAGTCGTGCACTTCCTGTTTCACACAGTCGTGCACTTCCTGTTTCACACAGTCGTACTTCCTGTTTCACACAGTCGTGCACTTCCTGTTTCACACAGTCGTGCACTTCCTGTTTCACACAGTCGTACACTTCCTGTTTCACACAGTCGTACACTTCCTGTTTCACACAGTCGTACACTTCCTGTTTCACACAGTCGTACACTCCCTGTTTCACACAGTCGTACACTTCCTGTTTCACACAGTCGTACACTTCCTGTTTCACACAGTCGTACACTTCCTGTTTCACACAGTCGTACACTCCTGTTTCACACAGTCGTACACTTCCTGTTTCACCAGTCGTGCACTTCCTGTTTCACACAGTCGTGCCTTCCTGTTTCACACAGTCGTACACTCCCTGTTTCACACAGTCGTACACTTCCTGTTACAGTCGTACACTTCCTGTTTCACACAGTCGTGCACTTCCTGTTTCACACAGTCGTACACTTCATCGTTGGCTGATCTAGAAACTGTTGATATTCATTAATGTGATCGTGTTTATTCATTGTTGTTATTGTTTATACTCAGCCTACATGGAGCCGGACTACCTGTGTGATTACCCAGAAGCCCCTCTGTCTCCGCGCCGGTACTCCCCCGTGCCCCGGTGCATGCTGGGAGAAGAGGAGTCCTCGCGGGAGCCTCGGCGCGTGGGGGTGCAGCGGGGGGGCAGCGGCCTGGGGTTCAACATCGTGGGGGGGGAGGACGGGGAGGGCATCTTCATCTCCTTCATCCTCTCTGGAGGACCAGCTGATCTGAGCGGGGAGCTGAGGAAGGGGGACCAGATCCTCAGCGTGAGTACAGGAAGTGACCTCATAGAGACAGGAAGTTACATCATAGAGACAGGAAGTGACCTCATAGAGAGGAAGGGGGACCAGATCCTCAGCGTGAGTAGAAGTGACCTCTAGAGACAGGAAGTTACATCATAGAGACAGGAAGTGACCTCATAGAGAGGAAGGGGGACCAGATCCTCAGCGTGAGTACAGGAAGTGACCTCATAGAGACAGGAAGTACATCATAGAGAGGAAGGGGGACCAGATCCTCAGCGTGAGTACAGGAAGTGACCTCATAGAGACAGGAAGTGACCTCATAGAGAGGGAGGGGGACCAGATCCTCAGCGTGAGTACAGGAAGTGACCTCATAGAGACAGGAAGTGACCTCATAGAGAGGGAGGGGACCAGATCCTGAGCGTGAGTACAGGAAGTGACCTCATAGAGACAGGAAGTTACATCATAGAGAGGAGGGGGACCAGATCCTGAGCGTGAGTACAGGAAGTGACCTCATAGAGACAGGAAGTTACATCATATAGAGGGAGGGGCACCAGAACTCAGCGTGAGTACAGGAAGTGACCTCATAGAGACAGGAAGTTACATCATAGAGAGGGAGGGGCACCAGATCCTCAGCGTGAGTACAGGAAGTGACCTCATAGAGACAGGAAGTTACATCATAGAGAGGAAGGGGGACCAGATCCTCAGCGTGAGTACAGGAAGTGACCTCATAGAGACAGGAAGTTACATCATAGAGAGGAAGGGGCACCAGATCCTCAGCGTGAGTACAGGAAGTGACCTCATAGAGACAGGAAGTTACATCATATAGAGGAAGGGGCACCAGATCCTCAGCGTGAGTACAGGAAGTGACCTCATAGAGACAGGAAGTTACATCATAGAGAGGGAGGGGCACCAGATCCTCAGCGTGAGTACAGGAAGTGACCTCATAGAGACAGGAAGTTACATCATAGAGAGGAAGGGGGACCAGATCCTCAGCGTGAGTACAGGAAGTGACCTCATAGAGACAGGAAGTTACATCATAGAGAGGGAGGGGCACCAGATCCTGAGCGTGAGTACAGGAAGTGACCTCATAGAGACAGGAAGTTACATCATAGAGAGGGAGGGGCACCAGATCCTGAGCGTGAGTACAGGAAGTGACCTCATAGAACAGGAAGTTACATCATAGAGATGGAGGGGCTCCAGATCCTGAGCTTCAGTACAGGAATGACCTCATAGAGACAGGAAGTTACATCATAGAGAGGGAGGGGCACCAGATCCTGAGCTTCAGTACAGGAAGTGACCCCATAGAGACAGGAAGTGACCTCACAGAGACAGTTAGTGACCTCACAGAGACAGGAAGTGACCTCACTGAGACAGGAAGTGACCTCACAGAGACAGGAAGTGACCTCTCAGAGACAGAAAGGGACCTCACAGAGACAGGAAGGGACCTCACAGAGACAGGAAGTGACCTCACTGAGACAGGAAGTGACCTCAGTGTGTGGATCTCCTCAGACTGAAGCTGGATATTGTTTTGTTCCAGGTGAACGGGGTGGATCTCAGGTTTGCGACCCATGAACAGGCAGCCGCCGCTCTGAAGAACGCCGGACAGACGGTCACCATCGTGGCTCAGTACAGACCTGAGGGTGAGACACACACATAAAGGTATATATATAAAGAGATGTAATTAATGTTAATGATGGTCTGTGTGTGCAGAGTACAGCCGCTTCGAGGCGAAGATCCACGACCTGAGGAGCAGATGATGAACAGCTCGTCAGGAAGTCTGAGGGTCAACCGCAGCTTCTACCTCCGGTACCACATACATTCACATCATATAACTAATAATATAAACTTAACAAGTCAGGAAATCTGTGTTTGGTAGATTTTTGTATAAATCGTATACCGTTGGAAAGCCTGTTTAGTTTCTTGGCAGAGGAGATTTCACAACTCCGTTCTGCTCATCGCTCAGATGCGTGTCCCTCACCGTTTGAAGGTCAGAAAACAGGCCAAACACAGATTCCCTTACTCCCCGTGTTGATGTAATAAAGAGGCGTATTGAAGGCAGTGCTGTGTCTCAGGGCGCTGTTTGACTACGATAAGCAGTGGGACTGTGGAGTCCTGTCTCAGGCGCTGGACTTCAGCTTCGGAGACGTGGTCCACGTGACGGACAGCAGCGACGACGAATGGTGGCAGGCCAGGAGGGTGAGCCCGGGGGGGGAGCCTGAGGAGACCGGGTACATCCCCTCCAAACACAGGTAACATACCTCCAACAGGTAGCATACATCCACACAGGTAGCATACCTCCATCACAGGTAACATACCTCCATCACAGGTAGCATACCTCCATCACAGGTAGCATACCTCCATCACAGGTAACATACCTCCATCACAGGTAGCATACCTCCATCACAGGTAACATACCTCCATCACAGGTACATACCTCCATCACAGGTAACATACCTCCATCACAGGTAACATACCTCCATCACAGGTAACATACCTCCATCACAGGTAACATACCTCCATCACAGGTAACATACATCCATCACAGGCAACATACATCCATCACAGGTAACATACATCCATCACAGGTAACAT
>JAAOOA010001943.1:50000-77384 GCA_012861695.1 Trematomus loennbergii
GCGAGGAGCGATAATGGAGGAGGGAGGAGGGAGGAGCGAGGAGCGAGGAGCGAGGAGCGATAATGGAGGAGCTATAATCGAGGAACCACCAGACCATCCTTCGATGAAATCCTCAGACACTCGCCCCGCCCCCTTACTGTGTATCGCTCACTGATTGGACGATGCAGCGCATGCACTGATCTGATGCTTCTTGACATGAGAGCAGTTTCCCAGCGGAGTGAAGAAAACACATGAAACTCACGGGACTCACTCCTCAGTTCATACTGTGTTCTGTTTCAATGAATGCATCATTCAGTTACAAATATGTGATATATCTGAACAACTAAGTGGTCAAATCATTTCATTCATTTATTGGAAACATTTTCATGATCGCTTTTTTCGTTTATACATTTTAAGAATGGCGTTTATCTTTTTTGAGAATGAGTTCTTATTTAATGTATTTGGGTCTACAACAGATGATACACATGTTTGTGTCAGTAAATGTGTACTAACAGAGGCGGGGGTGTTTGTGAACACAACGGGGACAGAGCTGCTGTCAGACGATCAGCTGTGCAGCGTCATCACAAACGGACGTGGCTTCACGTGACGCTCCGGAGGAAAGGACGTCCCATTGCTCTGAAAACTCATTTCCCTGCTTCTCGTGGTTTCCTTGCGTCTCTCCATGCTTCCTGGTGGGAGGGAATCCATTTAACCGACCTGAGACGCAGCCTCTGTCACAGAATAATATCACCTGCAGGGTCACGGGTTCAGATCCTGCCTCACCTGTACCTGCTGCTTTAAAGAGGCCTGTGTGGACTAACCTTTAACCTATTAAGCCCAGGTTTTTTTCCCACGAAACTGTGTCTCAGGGCTTCTTAACATTAGTAGTATTACTGATCCCCTTTCAATCACATTAAAACACTGAAACACTGAAACACTGAAACACTGACACACTGACACACTGAAACACTGAACACTGAAACACAGAAACACTGAAACACGACACACTGAAACACAAAACTATTAAACAGCCCTGCTATATACTATGACCATTCTTTACTTATTTATAATATGGTTCAAATGGAGTAATTTGAGTTGTCTGATGCACTTGATACAATTTTACTTTTTAAAATACTGATGTGTTTATTCAAAACCATTTCAACACACAATGTCATGACTTTTTCAGATCTTTTTGTCAAACTATACTATGACTTTCTCTCATTTTTTTTTTTAGAGATCCTATACTGACATTGCAGACAAACTATATAATATAATTCTTAACTACATACTATACTTGGACTTTTTTCAAGATACTTTTAACATACTATACTAGTACTTTTAAAATAAATGTTCGGACATTCTACACTGTGACTCTTTTTTTAAATGATATGTAGGAAATACTATACTATGATTTGAAGACAACAGTTTTTTAAAATGTAAAAAACACTTTTTTTATTTGCAGAATTTCATATTTACAATTTATTGTTTTCACCCCATAGGAATCAATAATACATTTATACTGATTGCAACATCCCCAGGATCTTCTCCAGCACAGAATCCCCCAGATGAAGGGAAATATTATAATGGAGTTTTTGCACTTCGGCCAAAGTATTCATGTGTATGCTGTTTTTGACACAAAGATGCATTACATCTACAAACAGAGCATACAATGCGAGCACATGATACACTTTTGGTGTTTGTTTCATTTCTTCGGTAATGTTACAGAATGTTTCGGAAAATGAAGATTCCAGTACCACTTTAAATGTTTCGTTTATAATCGTTTCCCAATGACCCGGAATAGTACTGCCAGAATGAACGATATCCAAAATGTCTTCTAGTTTACAAACTTCAGCCGTTCTGTTTACACGGGGATCACTACTCATTCTGTTTTCAATCGTCATCAACAACACACTTATTAAACAGGTATTGACTGCATTCTGATAAATATATACAGATTGTTTTCCATAGTAGTTACCCATTTTTATTTTACTTTAAAGAAAAGTCAAAGTATCGAAAAAAAAATCCCTGGCTTCAATCAACCGCTGGTTATTAGTCTTCTTCCTTCCATCCAGCTCGGCATGGATCTTTTCAAGTCTCTCCTTGAGGCATCTGCAGTTTTTGAGATTGTACAGAAAAGCCTCCGAAGCGCCTTGGATCCTCCATTCAGCCGTGTAAATGTTTTTTATCATTAAGACTCTGGTCATTCACTGTAATGAAGTCGGCGAGCCAAAGACTTTTCATTAACGCGTTGTAATTGTTTCTGAAGAAATATTCTGGAATGTCATTCAGACAATCGTGTTGCCTCTGGCCGGGGTGACTGACTCGGCATCCATTGCAGATTTTTTCTCTGTACCGATGCAGCACCCTCTCCAGAATATCAACCAACTCCGATTTCACTATGTTCATAAACAGAGACGTCTTGGCCCAGGAGTAACATCAGCAGCAGTAGTACTGCAATATGTGGGTGTCCACAATGGTGGTGATGATAGGAGACAGGAGTTTGTTCCTGGCTGCAACTCGCGGGGGAGACTTGGTTTTTCTCAGATCCCTGGCTAGTTTTCAACGGTCGTCTTAGTGGGGTCCTTCGTTTTAGATGATTTGCTGAGTGGGGGGGACTTATTGCGTTGAGTGGGGGGATTCATCTGTAGAATTGAGAGTTTTTAGAAAGTTCTTTAAGCTTTGTAGCTTTTTCATCTATCATTTCAACCAAGCAGCAAGAGGTCAAATGTAAGAATAAGTAATAGTTTGTCACGATTTTACGGAAAAAGTCAGAGCACGATGTCGCATCTTAAAGACAGCTTGAACTGGATAGATGGTTAGTCTTTTTTCAAACATACCATACGTTCTGCATGTTAGTATATTAGGCCAATCGGGTTAGGCCCTACTGCCCCACTCCCTCAATAGGGAAGTCACGCTTTGGGAGAGGTGTTTAATTTCACAGATCTGACTTGATTGTTGTTGTGATGGCTGAAGGAATAGGGACGGGGGAGGAAAATTCAGAGGGTGAAGAAGCAGAAAGATAACTTGTTTGTAAAACGGACAGCACGTCAGTTTCAGGAAAGATGACACCGGTTTTTATGCATGACATGCCAAATATCCTGAAGCCCTACAGAAAAAGGTACAAGTATATTGTGTTGAAAATATCGCAAAAAGTCGTAATATTGTATAATGTATTAGTTGCATGTTGTATTTTGATAAAAATCACTGTGTAGTTTTTCAAAAATATAATGGAAAAAGGAGAGAAAAACAAAATCACAGTATGTTGAAAAATATGAAAAAAGTAATGTTGTGTTAAAATAACATGAAAGAAATCAAAGTAAAGCATCTAAAAACATATATTTAAAAAAAAGTTATGTTAGTCAAGTCAAGTTATCAAAACCGCATTGTTTCATCGAAACAGTGTTAAAATCACAAACTCTCCATTTAGAGTTTGATTCTTTAAGAAACTAATTTCATTACAAATTAATGAATATTTTACCAAGTTATAAAGTTTTGCATCCATTAAAGTGTAACTATAAGTATCTTTGTAGGAGAAAAAACAAAAATCAATGCCTTTAAGAGTCACAGTCTTAAAGAAAATCTGTTCAGAAAAAAGTACGACCTTCACTTTTTGTAACTCTTTCTCATAAAAAGTCCCCTTGATCTCTTCTCCATCATAATATTTGAGTTTGTAAACAGATGGTTGACGAGGTATGCGTTCGGACGCCGTAAATAATTCGTCGGTATAACTCTGTTCATATTTTTTATCAAAGACCCCCTCTCACCTTGGAAATTCTTGCAAGTTCCCCCCCCCTTAAGGCCCCTACACACCAGGCCGATATCGGCCGTCTTGCGTTGTTTGGCGACAACGGGTTCCTTGTCGCCCAAAGTCAATTTGGTGTGTCCCGAACCCTCGGCCGTGACACGCCTTATTTGGCCTTTCACGATCGACACCCGGCCGATTCAACATGTTGAATCGGCCGGGTGTCGGACACAAGCTATCGGGCCAAGAAAGCACTCTGATCAGCTGTTCAGCTAGCAAATGAGAAGCGAAACGGAAGTGAGGGACGTAAACAAACGATTTAAGGCACAGACAGCAGCTAAACCCAGCAGGTGATACTTAAAGACATCAAACATAGCCCTTAAATGTCCTCTCTTACCTCCCACACATAGCAGGGACATCTCTGATATTGGCGGGAGCGTCCCCGGCTGTCCTCTGCTGAGAGCTCCGTGATTTGTTTGGTCAAGTCCGGTTTTTCATCTCATCGTAAACTTAGCAAGAAGTGGCCATTACTACATTGCTGACTCAATAAACTACACACCCGCCAGAACACTGCGATCATCAGATGCAGGTCTATTAACTGTGATTTGATAGTCTGCACTTTATGTGCTCATTTCATCATTCATGTATTTTTATATTCTAAAACATGTTTTCGATGGACGAGAGTGAAAATGGAACGCACACGCTATTTGTTTGTTTATATCAGTCTGTTCTTCTTCTCTGTCTTCCGGTTGTTGCCTCTTTTGAATGACGAATACACACTACCGCCGCCTGCTGGTAAGGAGAGTTATTGCCACTCACGCATGCGCAGTTTGTACGTGCTCGGCTGAAGTCTTTGCGGTGATTTCCAGTGCGACACACGGCCAAGACGCAGGAGAACTCGTTGATGGAACTGTCGGTGTCGGGTGTCGGCAAGTTCTCTGGTGACTGCCTGGTGTGTCAGGACCTTTAAGTTCATTTTCGTAGCACCTTTCCCCACTGATGCTAGTGACCCCCCTTTGTATGCTAATTACCCCTTTGTTCGAGGTGTTATCACATGTAGGTGTGTTCAGTTAAACACTGAGATTTTCAACATACTACTCTACAAAAATTTTTTTCATATTCTTTTGACAAACTATACTTGACTTTTTTACGGAAAATCATGACAAACTTTAATGTGACTTATTCTTAAATTTGCCATACTAAAGTAAGACTTGAAAATACTATATCGTTGTTTTTTAAATTATATTTCAACATATAAAACAGAACTTTTGTTTGTGTTAACATAACATTGACTGGCTTTTCCTTGATCATTTCAACATGAAATACTATGAGTTTTTTTTTTTTAATGATATTTTAATATAGCATATTGGCGGAGATAATATTTACGGGCCCTTTGAGTAGAATGTTAAAAAGTAAGCTAGTCCCTGACTGTAGTGCCCACTCCTTAGGTTGGCTCCACTTAGGTTAAATTACTTTAGTTAAAATGAGGACATTCTAAATATGGTTAAAGTGGAGTAATTTGAGTTGTCTGATGCACACAAGCCTGTTTTTTGTTTGTTTGCACTGCTGTGTGCACTTAAATTGATGTTGATGGTTAAATTAGTTATTGGTTCAAATGTACTGAGTTCTGAACATGTCATCTAAATGTAGAAATGCCTTGGGCATATGGTTCTTGTTTCAAAAACAATGCAGCATTTTATTTATTTGTTTGTCCTGCTTTTACAACATACAGTATAAGCACTCCTATGTTGTTGTTGTTTGTAGTACTTTACCGTATCTGTAGCTATTAACATGATTGCTCATATTTCAAGCCATATTATTCCTGACCCCTTATTTTGGATCAGTTTTCATCAACCAGCCACCATTCAAAACCGCATACATACATCTGTTTTTCCCCCTCACAACACGCCTTTTCAGAATTTAAAAACCCTAAATCTAATTTAGAGAGGACAAATAAAAGTAGTAGGTGACTTTTTTATAGATCAAGGCTAATTAGATTGACAACAAAGGGTCTGAGAGTCTCACAGTCTTGTCCTCACAACAGTGTAAAATAAATTTGATGCAGCAGTGAGCCAGAGTCATTGCAGTTCATTATGTGTTTGAATATATCAAAATGTTCTAAGAAATGTTTTAAAGCACCCAGGACTCTCATTTTTGCCAAGACATGACTTAATACACGATACAAGTTTTAAAGCTTTGCCTGGAAGTAGCAGATTAAGTGATTTAATGGTGGAGCAGGATTGTTAAGAAACCCAATTCCTTACAAAGTACTTTATATTCTACCAAGAAAACGAATTCCTTACAAAGTACTATTCTATCAGTTGTAAAGTGTTGCACACTTCAAAGTGTATCTAAAAGTATCTAGTAACACAAACAAAAGCAAGGAAGAAAAAAGCAAAAATCAGTAAAGTCATCTAACAAAACATATATTTAAAAAAGTAATGTTAGTCAAGTGAAGTTATCAAAACTGCATTGTTTCATCGAAACAGTGTTAAAATCACAAACTCTCCATTTAGAGTTTGATTCTTTAAGAATCTCAATTCATTACAAATTAATGAATATTTTACCAAGTTATAAAGTTTTGCATCCATTAAAGTGTAACTATAAGTATCTTTGTAGGAGAAAAACAAAATCATTTAAGTTATTTCCAGAAAACTGGATTGTCTTACTAAAATCCCAAAGTGCCTTTAAGAGTCACAGTCTTAAAGAAAATCTGTTCGTCTTAGTGGGGGTCCTTAGTTTTGGATGATTTGCTGATTGGGGTGGGACTTATTGCGTTGAGTGTCTGTATATTCAAAAATATAATGGAAAAAGGAGAGAAAAAACAAATATCACAGTATGTTGAAAAATATGAAAAAAGTAATGTTGTGTTAAAATAACATGAAAGAAATCAAAAGTAAAGCATCTAAAAACATATATATTTAAAAAAAGTAATGTTAGTCAAGTAATTCATTACAAATGAATGAATATTTTACCAAGTTATAAAGTTTTCCATACATAAACGTGTATCTTACAGTTCCTTTGTGAGAGAATTACGCACAAATCTGTCATATCAAAACATTCTATTGCAGTATTTTATCTGTTTTATGTGCTCTATATGTATATATATATATATATATATATATATATATATATGTTGCACTGTTGGAGGAGCCTGTGACCTATGTTTTTCATTGACATATCTACACTGTAGCTAATGGGCATATGCCATAAAGCCTTGAAACTTGAAAACTTAAAATGATCAGAAACTGCATTGTCTCACTGAAAACAGCTCTAAAGAAAACCCAATTCCATACAAAGTACTTAACTTTCTACCAGTTGTAAAGTGTTGCTCACTTCAAAAGTGTATCTAAAAAGTATCTTAGTAACAAAAACAAAAGCATTAATGTTAACAACGCCTCAAAGGGCGGACTCCTGAGTTCCGTAATGTCCCCCTACCACGGCACTTGGACTATTTACATCATCCAGGGCTCAACACCAGTAAATACACCTCTCTTTATCCGCTCTCCAAGCCTCCAAGGGCGGACTCCTGAGTTCCGTAATGTCCCCCTAACATGAACTTAGACTATTTACATCATCTAGGGAAGCACACCAGTAAATCTTCCTTATAGTTAATAAAGTAATTAAACAATAAAAGACAAGATCAAGGGGTCATTAAGATCTTTAAATTATTATTTCCTCTCAAAGAGACTTTGTTGTAGTTAGTAAAATTAAACATTAGTTCACAAGCCATACAACTTAAGAGAACATCCATAGTTAACACAAATCATATTAAAACTAATCTAATTTAGAGAGACAATAAAAGTTTTAGGTGACTTAGTGAATGAGAAATTAACGGCTGATAGCCAAATCAGGAGGTGACCGGCTGGGGGAGGGGAGGGTGGGAGGGGAGGGAGGGGAGGCAGTCTCACACATCCAGACTCCATTTTTCATGAAGAACCTCAGACGGAGGAACCCGGCACAGATACTGCATCCGTTTCTTGACTGGAGCTCCCGACGGATGGCGGTAAGTTGTCACAGGCGTCTCGCTGATTAAACCCATATCGATGCGTCTCTTTGCCATTTTCGTTTTTGAAAGTTTAGGTGACTTGGTGAGTGGAAATGACTGGCTTTTTATCTAGTTTGCACGGATTTCTTTTTTACCTAACTCCACCCCCACCTCTATCTTCTGACATCACAGCAAAAGGAAGGGGGGTGACAGAAGAGGTGAGAGGAGGAGACGGGGTGGGAGGAGGACGGGGTGCGAGACAGTCTCACACAACTTCAAAGAGACTGTCTTAATACTAGTTACAAACACTGATCAAAGGACATACATCAAAGGGCTCATTAGATTGACTTCAAGGGCTAATTAGATTGACATCAAAGGCTTATAACACGTCGGTGTGATATCACACTACATGTTACAACACCTCACCCCCCTTACATCAAAGGACAGACATCAAATGGTAATTAGATTAGACAACAAAGGGTAGACATCAAAGGCTAATTAGATTAGACAACAAAGGATCTACTACAAGGGGGAATATCACACCTACATGTTACAACACCTCACCCCTCACATCAAAGGATATCACACCTATCTGTGATATCACACCTACACGCGATGACACTCGAACAAAGGGGCTCATTAGCATATCAAAGGGGCTCATTAGCATAAGTCGTAGTAGGTGTGACCTGTCACAGCACCTGTCACTTTTTATGCATACTAATGTGATTGAAAGCGGATCAGTAATACTACTAACATTTAACAAACTATGAATGTGTCATATCCACTTAACGGGAAGAACTCAGCTAACTGACGATATGAACAATTTTTACCGAAACAAAACACAAGTCTCACAAGAAGCGTCTAAATGACCCCTGAGCGAAAATGCTAACGCACCTAGCACAGAACTCACGGTAGAGATACTTTATTACTAGGGCTGTCAAGTTAACGCGTTAATAACGCCACTCATTATTTTAACGCGATTAACGCATGTGTATTTTTTGTCCTCGGCCGCCCCGTAGTTTCAGAGCGCATCGAGTTTAAAACCATCTACAAGCTGATGCTGACAGCCCCGCTCCTGCTGCCCGCTTGTGGCAGACCACACTTCCACGCTCACCGGCAGGCCCGGACTGGCCATCGGGAGGACCGGGAGGGTGTGTGTGTGGCGCGAGCGAGGCACACCTTACGTGTTGTTGTTGTTAGCATCTGGTGCTAGCTAGCTGCGCTAACGGATATAAGGAGCTGTTTCAATGAAAACAGAGGAGCGACATTTCACCGACAACTGCGCCGAGCACTTGACTTGATGCAGGTAGCCAGACAGTGGGACATTGTACGGGAAGTCAGCACACTCAGCACGATAGTGCGCGCAACATGATTGCAGCGTCCAGGCAGCTCCCGTTCGAGCATATATGCCTTGAGCTGCACATAGCTCCAACGATCCATCACAGTGTCTCACATTCACACACACACACACACACACACCACACACACACACACACACACACAACACACACACACACCACACACCACACACCAACACACACACACACCAGTTGTTGTGTTTAATATTCATGAGAATATTTGTCATTGTTCAAATGATAATAAACAAACATATAAAGCATATTTGTCCACTCATATGTTGATAAGAGTATTAAAAACTTGAAAGATATCCCTCTAAGGTACATTTAGAACAGATAAAAAATGTGCGATTAATTTGCGATTGATTGCGATTAACTATTTGAATCGACTGACAGCCCTAATTATTACTTATCGGATCTGCACAAACAAGATATCAGATTAAAGCTGAGGTTCCACAGATAGAGGTATTAGTTTCATCACTGAGCGATCAAACATTAGCCCAGCCAATCAGAAATAGTCTTACCTTTGCTGTTTTCTGATCAAAAGTTGTGTTCAATGGCATAAGAAGGATAAAACCCTGCTGAAGGTTAATCCATATGTTAATCCAATGTGTCTGTGTCACTTTGAAATGATTACTGATAATCCATCATCATATTTATGTCCAAAATCAGCCTCAGGCAGATCGAGCATCCGCTCTCATCCTGGTAAGAAGCATTTCTGCTATTTCCCGTTTGTAATATCTTTTTGTATTTCACTTTAATATTTTTGACTTGTATCCTAATGACTTGTATCCTAATGACTTGTATCCTGATGACTTGTATCCTGATTGATTCTGTTCTAATCAGGTGAACACAACTCCTCTGAAAACACCCGAGAGGACGACCATCTTCAGGCAACGGGAGCCCCGACAGTGACATCAAGGAGCCCGTTGAATGCTCTGAAGAGACCCTCCTCAGGTGATGGGAGTCCACCAGACGGGTTCCATCCAAGAGATCACAGCCTCCACTGGATGTACGCAAGGACCTAGTGACATATTGTCCAGGGAAGACCAAGAGAGGACGCTGCAGACACTGCAGTGAAGGGTACACACACATACAATGCACCAAGTGTGACGTCCGTCTCTGCTTTTCTGACGATAGGAACTGTTTTTGGGACGACCATTTTATTCATATTTAATAAATGACTATTCATAACAAATATGAGTGATGTGTGATTATTATTCATGCTATACTGATATAGGGCTAAGTAAGCATCAATCCTGCAAATCAACCCTTAGTTGTTGAATATATGTATTCAGACGATGTGAGTAGAAACACAGGAAGCTGCTCCCACCTAAGCCAGCGTTGCAGTATCACAACATTCCCTAAAGACGTACCACACCGTAACACGTGTGAAAACTCTTTTCTGCTCCAGAGCCTCCCCACAACTACATCTGAAAGGTCAGACAATACATTCTAATGTCTATATTTGGGCTTCACAGGGTTAACACGGGCTGTGTCTCCACCTAGTGGTGGAAGCAGGGAACTGCACCACTTCAATAAGAACACTAATAATGATAAAGAATGATTGAAAAAGGTTTTATTATAAACATTAGTTTATTACTCTAACAGAGCCTCTCTTATATTTCATAACGTATAATATTATATATTTTAGGAAACTATTATACACAAATATAATGAAAACCATCACTGTGTGTTGTGTGTGTTTAGAGGTGTGTGTGTCAGTTTGTGTGTGTGTGTGTGTGTGTCAGGGTGTGGTGTGTGTGTGTGTGTGTGTGTGTGTGTGTGTGTCAGTGTGTGTGTGTGTGTGTGTGTGTGTGTGTGTGTGTGTGTCAGTGTGTGTGTGTGTGTGTGTGTGTCAGTGTGTTTGTGTGTGTGTGTGTCAGTGTGTGTGTGTGTCAGTGTGTGTGTGTGTGTGTGTGTGTCAGTGTGTGTGTGTGTGTGTGTGTGTGTGTCAGGGTGTGTGTGTGTCAGTTGTGTGTGTGTGTGTCAGGTGTGTGTGTGTGTGTGTGTGTGTGTGTGTCAGTGTGTGTGTGTGTGTGTGTGTGTGTGTGTGTGTCAGTGTGTGTGTGTGTGTGTGTGTGTGTCAGTGTGTGTGTCAGTGTGTGTGTGTGTGTGTCAGTGTGTGTGTGTCAGTGTGTGTGTGTGTGTCAGTGTGTGTGTGTGTGTGTCAGTGTGTGTGTGTGTGTGTGTGTCAGTGTGTGTGTCAGTGTGTGTGTGTGTGTGTGTGTGTGTGTGTGTGTCAGTGTGTGTGTGTGTGTGTGTGTGTGTCAGTGTGTGTGTGTGTGTGTGTCAGTGTGTGTTGTGTTGTGTGTGTGTGTCAGTGTGTGTGTGTGTGTGTGTGTCAGTAGGTGTGCGTGTGTGTGTGTGTCAGTGTGTGTGTGTGTCAGTGTGTGTGTGTGTGTCAGTGTGTGTGTGTGTGTGTGTGTCAGTGTGTGTGTGTGTGTGTGTGTGTGTCAGTGTGTGTGGTGTGTGTGTGTCAGTGTGTGTGTGTCAGTGTGTGTGTGTGTGTGTGTCAGTGTGTGTGTGTGTGTGTGTGTGTGTGTGTGTGTGTGTGTCAGTGTGTGTGTGTGTGTGTGTGTCAGTGTGTGTCAGGGTGTGTGTGTCAGTGTGTGTGTGTGTCAGTGTGTGTGTGTGTCAGTGTGTGTGTGTGTGTGTGTGTGTGTCAGTGTGTGTGTCAGGGTGTGTGTGTGTGTGTGTGTGTGTGTGTGTCAGTGTGTGTGTGTGTGTCAGTGTGTGTGTGTGTGTGTGTGTGTCAGTGTGTGTGTGTGTGTGTGTCAGTGTGTGTGTGTGTGTGTGTCAGTGTGTGTGTGTCAGTGTGTGTGTGTGTCAGTGTGTGTGTGTGTCAGTGTGTGTGTGTGTGTGTGTGTGTGTGTGTACAGGTGTGCGCTCCACAGGTGAGGAAGGCCAGCTGTCGTCGGAACTCTGATTAGTTGAAGCTCTTGGGGTCAGAGGTCAGGAGGGTCAGGTGATCAGTGAGAGCATGCAGAGTGTGACCCCCCCGCCCCCAGATCACATGACGGAAGGGAGAGTCCACCCTGAAACCTCGGCAGCACTGAGAGAACGCCCGGTGTCACGACGACATCGTGCTGGACATGCAGCGCGCCATAGACGATGTGCTAAAGGAGGACTTCATTGCAAAGTGAAATCACTCCACATTCAAGCGGCTCATGAGCGAGACCTCCAGCGCTACCATCCTTCCAGCGCTACCATCCTTCCAGCGCTACCATCCCTCCAGCGCTACCATCCCTCCAGCGCTACCATCCCTCCAGCGCTACCATCCTTCCAGCGCTACCATCCCTCCAGCGCTACCATCCTTCCAGCGCTATCATCCTTCCAGCGCTACCATCCTTCCAGCGCTACCATCCTTCCAGCGCTACCATCCTTCCAGCGCTACCATCCCTCCAGCGCTACCATCCTTCCAGCGCTACCATCCCTCCAGCGCTACCATCCTTCCAGCGCTACCATCCCTCCAGCGCTACCATCCCTCCAGCGCTACCATCCTTCCAGCGCTACCATCCTTCCAGCGCTACCATCCCTCCAGCGCTACCACCCTTCCAGCGCTACCATCCTTCCAGCGCTACCATCCTTCCAGCGCTACCACCCTTCCAGCGCTACCATCCTTCCAGCGCTACCATCCCTCCAGCGCTACCACCCTTCCAGCGCTACCATCCTTCCAGCGCTACCATCCCTCCAGCGCTACCACCCTTCCAGCGCTACCACCCTTCCAGCGCTACCATCCTTCCAGCGCTACCATCCCTCCAGCGCTACCACCCTTCCAGCGCTACCATCCTTCCAGCGCTACCATCCCTCCAGCGCTACCACCCTTCCAGCGCTACCATCCTTCCAGCGCTACCATCCCTCCAGCGCTACCACCCTTCCAGCGCTACCATCCTTCCAGCGCTACCATCCCTCCAGCGCTACCATCCCTCCAGCGCTACCATCCTTCCAGCGCTACCATCCCTCCAGCGCTACCACCCTTCCAGCGCTACCATCCTTCCAGCGCTACCATCCCTCCAGCGCTACCACCCTTCCAGCGCTACCATCCTTCCAGCGCTACCATCCCTCCAGCGCTACCATCCTTCCAGCGCTACCATCCCTCCAGCGCTACCATCCCTCCAGCGCTACCATCCCTCCAGCGCTACCATCCCTCCAGCGCTACCATCCCTCCAGCGCTACCATCCCTCCAGCGCTACCAGAGGACGTGGGCAGCATCTATGGATACTTCTCCAACCACAGCTCTCGGCAAGCACGGCTTAAAGGAATGCATGTCATCCTGAACACTGATGACGTGAAGCTCAAGTCAATCCATGCCGTCCGCTGGCTGAGCTTCGGCCAATGTTGCTCTACACAGAACAATGTGCGCTGTAGCGGAGGTGTTTCAGAAGGACGCTGAATGACACGATGGCCCAAACACTAGCAAGGCTGCTAGGGATGGGTACCGAGCCCCGGTATTAAACGGGCCCCGGGGCTGAATTATTAAAGACCGTGGTACCGTTAAGCTCCGACGTTATCGGTCTTTTTATCGGTACTGGAGACATCTAAAAAATATGTCATGTGTATTATTGCTACACAAACATTATATTGCAGTTTTAGTGTCGCCAACTCCGTTTCTAATACGCAAAAAGACTGCAAAATGCGTCATTTTAGTATTTTCGATCTCTCCAATCCAGACGAGAGATCTCTCTCCCCCGCCGTGTGCGAGGGGGCGGGGCAGTTTACACACACGCAGCTGCTACATGCAGCAAACACACACACGGAGGAGATGGCGGAGAGAACGCGCTCCGAGGTGTGGTTAAACTTTACCCGTCTCGCTCGTTGCCTAAAGTGCAATAAGAGTTCAGCATGTCAGGGCGGTAAACGAGCAATCTGTCTAAACATCTTGCAAAAGTGCACCACGTTCAGACGGAGAAATGCACCGGGTTCGACTGTCTTTCTAGTAGCTCTGTAGCCCCATCCACGAGTAACGTTTCCACGTCAGGTATATTATGTATGCTAGCAGCAACACACGAAGCTAACTCAATGATTCAAACATGGGTTAATGATTACAGGGAACTGAGTTATTTAGTTTGTTAAAGTTTCAGCCATTCTGTTCACAGTTCTATCATCAGATTATTTAATATGATTTGTTAAAACGTTGTTGTTTCTGTGATGTGAAATATTATGTATTTCATTTAAATAAAAAGCAATGTTAGTTTTGTTCACAATTTGTTAATTTTCATTTAATTGTTTATTTGAATAGGGACAATGCACATTAATGAACACTTTAGACAAATAATGCTTCAAGTGTAAATATGCCGGATTTTAGCTTTGAGCTAATTTCCATCCGTAGTCCCTGACATACAACATATAGTTAGTTACCTCATTTCTCTCTCCAAAAGAACCGATAAGAGTACCGTTAAAAGACCGGACCGATAAGCGGTATCGATAAAAGTAGTAGTACCGTTAAAACCTTAACGATACCCATCCCTACAGGCTGCTGACCTACAAATGTATCGCCATCAACAGTCTGCATTATATAAATGTTATGTTCTTAAATGTTGTATGTGACGGGACTACGGATGGAAATGAGCTCAAAGCTAAAATCCGGCTCATTTACATTTCAAAGCATTATTTTGTTTAAAATGTTCATTAATGCGCTCTGTCCCGGTTCAAATAAACCATTAAATGAAATGCTGTGCGACATATTGGGGACCATAGCGTGCCTGAGCAAGACATTCCAGCTAAAGTCCCTTCCTTCACACATGTTCAGCCTGCTGTAACCTCAACAATCAATGCGCTGCGAGCCATGCAGATTGGAGAAGAAGGCGGCCCATAATTCCAAGAATTGGCCAACATTGCGGAGAACAACGGCGGGACGTATTTCAAGGGAGAAAAGATAAAGGCCACCAGGGCGATGCGGCAGGCCGTGGATGGTGTAAGGCAGCGCTTCCTCCACACCCTCATCCAGAATATTGAAGATCGTTTCCCCGACATCGGCCTCTTTCCCGCTTTTCGCATCTTTGACCCACGGTGCCTGCCACAGGACAACACTGAACGCGATGAGCTGCGGCCCATCCTGGATCACTTGTGCCCAATGGGACGGGAACCTATCGTTGACACGGACACCTGCAGCACAGAGTGGCCACCTTTCAAGGAGCTGCTCCATGCTAACTACAGCACACATTCCTTCCAGGAGTTGGTGAAGGTCATGGCTACAAACATGCTTCCTACCTGAAACCACAAAGCTCCTGGCTGCCATCTCGGTCAATCCAATGAGCACGGTGCCGTGTGAACGTGGATTCAGCGTTCAAAATTGCATATAGACCAAGGGCAAGAATAAAAGCAGAACATCTCGTATTGAAGGACCACCCATTGAACAGTTTGACTTCTACAGAGCCCTGGGAAAGTTTAGAGCGGAAAAACACCGCCGCATTTTCCCAGGACCACACAAGGTGGGGTGTCCCTGCAGGCAGCGGTGATTTGATACAAGGTAGGTAGCCTAAATGATGTATCATGAAACAAACGGTACGTTACTATTGTCTATTGTGTGTGTAAGGAGACAGTATATAAAAGGAACGGTGCAACTCAATTCAAAATGGTGTGTGTGTGTGTGTGTGTGTGTGTGTGTGCATATATACGTAAATCGATAGTATTTATAAAGCGATAGTATATATCCCCCCCCTGCTCTCGGGTTGGACGCCCTCTCAGCCCTGGTCTGGCAGAAACACTGCCTTTGACCCTCTGTCCTTGGACCCTCTTACCTTGGACCCTGTGTCCTTACACCCTCTGTCCTTGGACCCTGTGTCCTTACACCTCTGCCCTTGGACCCTCACCCTGGAGGAGGAAAGCCCCTGATCTCTGATGTCTGACAGGAATATGAGAGTATGTGCGTGGTGTCTCTGTGGGAGGACCACCTCCCAGCTGTCCCCTCCGTCCCCTCCATGGAGACCAGTGGGATTTCTGTCAGAAGCTGCTATTTGGGTTTTTTGGTGGATTGTAAACAGTCCTGGCTGTCAGAGAACGTCTCCTGTGTCTCATTGAGACAGTCAGTACATCTGAAGCTTTACATACGGGGGTCTCGGTCCTCGCTCGGATCAGCAATATTCAGGGATGGATTTATAGACCAGACCTTTAACATGAGGACGTGCTGACTGGATGCTGCTGGGTCTCTGGAGGGTAATCAGAAGGAGTGATACTACATTATGAACAGTGACACAGAGGGGACCAGACACCAGCCGGGACCCCTGAGATGTGTTGGTTCAGTAAATCAGAGTCAGGAAGTAGTCTCAAGGTTTTTGAAAAGTCTCACAATCAGCAACCCTGGAGGAAGGCTTTAAACTACCTGGAGTACATTGATTTAGAAACAGAGCTTTGGATATAAGTACATATTGATTTCACACAAAGACTAGCAGAGTCCAGACTGAACCTGGTCTGTCAGAGTAAATAACCCCCCCCCCCCCCCCCCCTGCACTATATCTGCTATATACTGGTTTTATGGAGCCCTTAATTCCCAACAGAGTCACGATGACCAGAGTTCAGACCGAGAGTATCAGAGCTCAGATCATCACAGAATCAGCAGCTAGCAGCACATGAAGCGGTTTGAAGACACACACAGGACCAGGACCAGGACCAGCTGCTGGGGACCAGGACCAGGACCCGCTGCTGGGGACCAGGACCAGGACCAGCTGCTGGGGACCAGGACCAGGACCAGGATCAGTGGCTGGGAACCAGGATCCGTCCTGAAAGAGAAGACGAGGACAGGGTCAACTCAAACCCTGATACCTCAGTGAACCGGTCCTTCAGAACCATGTGGGTGCAGAGGACCAGGTCTCAGGAGGAGGTCTTAGCACAGACCGGGTCTGATGGATCTGAAACTTTGAAAGTGAGCTGCTTCACCTCTGGACTTCCTCTTGTAGTAGATGAACCCGGCCAGAGATAAGGTCAGACCCAGGATCAGTCCTGCAGCTCCGATGGCCACCTTGTTCCTCTCAGACTCTGGCATGGAGGGGTCTGAGGACAGACAGGTGGAGAGAAAGAGACAGGTGAGCAGAGAGACAGGTGGAGAGACAGGTGGAGAGCAGAGAGACAGGTGGAGAGACAGGTGGAGAGAGACAGTTGGAGAGACAGGTGGAGAGCAGAGAGACAAGTGGAGAGAGACAGTTGGACAGACAGGTGGAGAGAGAGAGACAGGTGAGCAGAGAGACAGGTGGAGAGAGAGAGACAGGTGAGCAGAGAGACAGGTGGAGAGACAGGTGGAGAGCAGAGAGACAAGTGAGCAGAGAGACAGGTGGAGAGACAGGTGAGCAGAGAGACAGGTGGAGAGACAGGTGGAGAGCAGAGAGACAAGTGAGCAGAGAGACAGGTGGAGAGACAGGTGGAGAGCAGAGAGACAGGTGGAGAGACAGGTGGAGAGAGACAGTTGGAGAGACAGGTGGAGAGCAGAGAGACAAGTGGAGAGAGACAGTTGGACAGACAGGTGGAGAGAGAGAGACAGGTGAGCAGAGAGACAGGTGGAGAGAGAGAGACAGGTGAGCAGAGAGACAGGTGGAGAGAGAGAGACAGGTGAGCAGAGAGACAGGTGGAGAGACAGGTGGAGAGCAGAGAGACAAGTGAGCAGAGAGACAGGTGAGCAGAAAACAGGTGGAGAGACAGGTGAGCAGAGAGACAGGTGGAGAGACAGGTGGAGAGCAGAGAGACAAGTGAGCAGAGAGACAGGTGGAGAGACAGGTGGAGAGCAGAGAGACAGGTGGAGAGACAGGTGAGCAGAGAGAGAGACAGGTGAGCAGAGAGACAGGTGGAGAGAGAGACAGGTGAGCAGAGAGACAGGTGAGCAGAGAGACAGGTGGAGAGAGACAGGTGAGCAGAGAGACAGGTGAGCAGAGAGACAGGTGAGCAGAGAGACAGGTGAGCAGAGAGACAGGTGGAGAGAGAGAGACAGGTGAGCAGAGAGACAGGTGAGCAGAGAGAGGGGTGGAGAGAGAGAGACAGGTGAGCAGAGAGACAGGTGGAGAGAGAGAGACAGGTGAGCAGAGAGACAGGTGGAGAGAGAGAGACAGGTGACCAGAGAGACAGGTGGAGAGACAGGTGGAGAGCAGAGAGACAGGTGAGCAGAGAGACAGTTGGAGAGACAGGTGGAGAGCAGAGAGACAAGTGAGCAGAGAGACAGGTGAGCAGAGAGACAGGTGAGCAGAGAGACAGGTGAGCAGAGAGACAGGTGAGCAGAGAGACAGGTGGGTCAGACAGACAGGTGGAGAGAGAGACAGGTGAGCAGAGAGAAAGGTGAGAGGAGAGACAGGTGAGCGGACCGACAGGTGAGCAGACAGACAGGTGAGCAGAGAGACAGGTGAGCAGAGAGACAGGTGGAGAGAGAGAGACAGGTGAGCAGAGAGACAGGTGAGCAGAGAGAGGGGTGGAGGAGAGAGGACAGGTGAGCAGAGAGACAGGTGGAGAGAGAGAGACAGGTGAGCAGAGAGACAGGTGGAGAGAGAGAGACAGGTGACCAGAGAGACAGGTGGAGAGACAGGTGGAGAGCAGAGAGACAGGTGAGCAGAGAGACAGTTGGAGAGACAGGTGGAGAGCAGAGAGACAACGTGAGCAGAGAGACAGGTGAGCAGAGAGACAGGTGAGCAGAGAGACAGGTGAGCAGAGAGACAGGTGAGCAGAGAGACAGGTGGGTCAGACAGACAGGTGGAGAGAGAGACAGGTGAGCAGAGAGAAAGGTGAGAGGAGAGACAGGTGAGCGGACCGACAGGTGAGCAGACAGACAGGTGAGCAGACAGACAGACAGGTGAGCAGACAGACAGACAGGTGAGCAGACAGACAGGTGATCAGACAGACAGGTGAGCAGACAGACAGGTATTTACCCAGTCAGTAACCAGAGGCTCTCCCAGGCTGACGTGCTCCACCATGCAGGAGATCTTGTCTCCAGACCTGCAGACACAAAGCAGCATTCAGACTGGACCTGGACCTGGACCTGGACCTGGACCTGGACCTGGACCTGGACCTGGACCTGGACCTGAGGTCACAGTCACTCCTAATAGTGGCTTCTCTGGTGCCAGAGGACAGTTTGTTACATTGCTTCATTTCTCAGAAGTTTCTGTTCTCGTTCACACGGGCCTCAAACAGACTATAAACTTTAAACACGAGTCATGTGCTCTTAAATGCTGTTCAACCATTGGTCAGACATTAAGGGGGAAAACGCTAATCCCGACAATTTCTACCGGAGCTTTGGAGCATCGCAGGTTATTCTCATGCTGCTGTTAATCTGGAGATCACCAGACTCTAGAGGACGGGGCGTATGATTATACAATCAGACGACGTGTGTTAAAGAACATGATAACACATATAATGAGAGACGTCCTGCAGTCAGGAGGAGGTCTCACCGAGGACAGGAGGCTCTGACTTTTATGTATAGTTGAAGGAGCATTTTTACTTTACACGACACTGTTCAACTCTTCATTCTGCTTCTCTCTTTCACTAAAGACTTTGAAGACATCCCGTTCTTGTGACGCATAGATACTACACTTCCTGTGTTTCTGCGTTCACACCAGCTCCAGAGTTCACTAGCAAGCGGTCCGAGACCACCTCTTTCAGGACGACCAGAGTCCGGTTGTTTAGTTCCCTTCAGAGGACTGTGTTCACACCGACCCAAACGAACCGCACCAAGCGGTGAAAACACACCAGGGTTTGATTCAACGGACTAACAAGGCTGGTGTGAATGCGACCTGAACCTAACTGGACCTGGACTCACCTGGGCGTGTACTCCAGGTGGGAGTGGACCTGGATCTAACTGGACCTGGACTCACCTGGGCGTGTACTCCAGGTGGGAGTGGACCTGGATCTGGACTCACCTGGGTGTGTACTCCAGGTGGGAGTGGATCTGGTAGTACCAGTCACTGTCAGCCAGCTCTTCAGAGGAAGTGACATCAGAGGTGACTTCCTGTCCGTTCCTGATCCAGCTCACTTTGATGAGTTTGGGTAGAACTCGTAGACGCTGCAGACCAGCATGGCCGGATGTGATCCACTGGGAGAGACCGTGGAGTGAAGCCGGACGTAGGGCTGAACTGAAACACACATCATCGTTACCGTTAGTAACTAGTGGTTAACTACTGTTATTAACACATAGTTACGTTAGTAATAGTGGTTAACTGCTGTTATTAACATCATAGTTACCGTTAGTAATTAGTGGTTAACTGCTGTTATTAACATCATCGTTACCGTTAGTAATTAGTGGTTAACTACTGTTATTAACATCATCGTTACCGTTAGTAATAGTGGTTAACTGCTGTTATTAAACATCATGACCGTTACCGTAGTAATTAGTGGTTAACTACTGTTATTAACATCATAGTTACCGTTAGTAATTAGTGGTTAACTACTGTTATTAACATCATCGTTACCGTTAGTAATTAGTGGTTAACTACTGTTATTAACATCATAGTTACCGTTAGTAATTAGTGGTTAACTACTGTTATTAACATCATCGTTACCGTTAGTAATTAGTGGTTAACTACTGTTATTAACATCATAGTTACCGTTAGTAATAGTGGTTAACTGCTGTTATTAACATCATCGTTACCGTTAGTAACTAGTGGTTAACTGCTGTTATTAACATCATCGTTACCGTTAGTAACTAGTGTTAACTGCTGTTATTAACATCATCGTTACCGTTAGTAATTAGTGGTTAACTACTGTTATTAACATCATCGTTACGTTAGTAATTAGTGGTTAACTACTGTTATTAACATCATAGTTACCGTTAGTAATTAGTGGTTAACTGCTGTTATTAACATCATAGTTACCGTTAGTAATTAGTGGTTAAACTGCTGGTATTAACATCATCGTTACCGTTAGTAACTAGTGGTTAACTGCTGTTATTAACATCATCGTTACCGTTAGTAACTAGTGGTTAACTGCTGTTATTAACATCATCGTTACCGTTAGTAATTAGTGGTTAACTACTGTTATTAACATCATCGTTACCGTTAGTAATTAGTGGTTAACTATGTTATTAACATCATAGTTACCGTTAGTAATTAGTGGTTACTGCTGTTATTAACATCATCGTTACCGTTACCGTTAGTAACTAGTGGTTAACTGCTGTATTAACATCATCGTTACCGTTAGTAACTAGTGGTTAACTGCTGTATTAACATCATCGTTACCGTTAGTAATTAGTGGTTAACTACTGTTATTAACATCATCGTTACCGTTAGTAACTAGTGGTTAACTGCTGTTATTAACATCATAGTTACCGTTAGTAATTAGTGGTTAACTACTGTTATTAACATCATAGTTACCGTTAGTAATTAGTGGTTTAACTGCTGTTATTAACATCATCGTTACCGTTAGTAATTAGTGGTTAACTACTGTTATTAACATCATCGTTACCGTTAGTAATTAGTGGTTAACTGCTGTTATTAACATCATGGTTCCGTTAGTAATTAGTGGTTAACTACTGTTACTAACATCATGGTTACCGTTAGTAATTAGTGGTTAACTGCTGTTATTAACATCATGGTTACCGTTAGTAATTAGTGGTTACTACTGTTATTAACATCATCGTTACCGTTAGTAATTAGTGGTTAACTACTGTTACTAACATCATGGTTACCGTTAGTAATTAGTGGTTAACTGCTGTTATTAACATCATCGTTACCGTTAGTAATTAGTGGTTAACTACTGTTATTAACATCATCGTTACCGTTAGTAATTAGTGGTTAACTACTGTATTAACATCATGGTTACCGTAGTAGTAATTAGTGGTTAACTACTGTTATTAACATCATCGTTACGTTAGTAATTAGTGGTTAACTACTGTTATTAACATCATAGTTACCGTTAGTAATTAGTGGTTACTGCTGTTATTAACATCAAAGTTACCGTTAGTAATTAGTGGTTAACTACTGTTAAACATCATGGTTACCGTTAGTAATTAGTGGTTTACTACTGTTATTAACATCATAGTTACCGTTAGTAATTAGTGGTTAACTACTGTTATTAACATCATAGTTACCGTTAGTAAATAGTGGTTAACTGTTATTAACATCATCGTTACCGTTAGTAATTAGTGGTTAACTACTGTTATTAACATCATCGTTACCGTTAGTAATTAGTGGTTTACTACTGTTATTAACATCATCGTTACCGTTAGTAATTAGTGGTTAACTGCTGTTATTAAACATCATAGTTACCGTTAGTAATTAGTGGTTAACACTGTTATTAACATCATAGTTACCGTTAGTAATTAGTGGTTAACTGCTGTTATTAACATCATCGTTACCGTTAGTAATAGTGGTTAACTGCTGTTATTAACATCATCGTTACCGTTAGTAACTAGTGGTTAACTGCTGTTATTAACATCATCGTTACCGTTAGTAATTAGTGGTTAACTACTGTTATTAACATCATCGTTACCGTTAGTAACTAGTGGTTAACTGCTGTTATTAACATCATAGTTACCGTTAGTAATTAGTGGTTAACTACTGTTATTAACATCATAGTTACCGTTAGTAATTAGTGGTTAACTGCTGTTATTAACATCATCGTTACCGTTAGTAATTAGTGGTTAATACTGTTATTAACATCATCGTTACCGTTAGTAATTAGTGGTTAACTGCTGTTATTAACATCATGGTTACCGTTAGTAATTAGTGGTTAACTACTGTTACTAACATCATCGTTACCGTTAGTAATTAGTGGTTAACTGCTGTTATTAACATCATGGTTACGTTAGTAATTAGTGGTTTACTACTGTTATTAACATCATCGTTACCGTTAGTAATTAGTGGTTAACTACTGTTATTAACATCATGGTTACCGTTAGTAATTAGTGGTTAACTGCTGTTATTAACATCATCGTTACCGTTAGTAATTAGTGGTTAACTACTGTTATTAACATCATCGTTACCGTTAGTAATTAGTGGTTAACTACTGTTATTAACATCATGGTTACCGTTAGTAATTAGTGGTTAACACTGTTATTAACATCATCGTTACCGTTAGTAATTAGTGGTTAACTACTGTTATTAACATCATAGTTACCGTTAGTAATTAGTGGTTTACTGCTGTTATTAACATCAAGTTACCGTTAGTAATTAGTGGTTAACTACTGTTATTAACATCATGGTTACCGTTAGTAATAGTGGTTTACTACTGTTATTAACATCATAGTTACCGTTAGTAATTAGTGGTTAATACTGTTATTAACATCATAGTTACCGTTAGTAACTAGTGGTTAACTACTGTTATTAACATCATCGTTACCGTTAGTAATTAGTGGTTAACTACTGTTATTAACATCATCGTTACCGTTAGTAATTAGTGGTTTACTACTGTTATTAACATCATCGTTACCGTTAGTAATTAGTGGTTAACTGCTGTTATTAACATCATAGTTACCGTTAGTAATTAGTGGTTAACTACTGTTATTAACATCATAGTTACCGTTAGTAATTAGTGGTTTACTGCTGTTATTAACATCATAGTTACCGTTAGTAATTAGTGGTTAACTACTGTTATTAACATCATAGTTACCGTTAGTAATTAGGGTTACTGCTGTTATTAACATCATAGTTACCGTTAGTAATTAGTGGTTAACTACTGTTATTAACATCATGGTTACCGTTAGTAATTAGTGGTTAACTGCTGTTATTAACATCATGGTTACCGTTAGTAATAGTGGTTGACTGCTGTTATTAACATCATGGTTATCGTTAGTAATTAGTGGTTAACTACTGTTATTAACATCATCGTTACCGTTAGTAATTAGTGGTTAACTACTGTTATTAACATCATGGTTACCGTTAGTAATTAGTGGTTAACTACTGTTATTAACATCATCGTTACCGTTAGTAATTAGTGGTTAACTACTGTTATTAACATCATAGTTACCGTTAGTAATTAGTGGTTTACTGCTGTTATTAACATCAAGTTACCGTTAGTAATTAGTGGTTAACTACTGTTATTAACATCATGGTTACCGTTAGTAATTAGTGGTTTACTACTGTTATTAACATCATAGTTACCGTTAGTAATTAGTGGTTAACTACTGTTATTAACATCATAGTTACCGTTAGTAACTAGTGGTTAACTGGTTATTAACATCATCGTTACCGTTAGTAATTAGTGGTTAACTACTGTTATTAACATCATCGTTACCGTTAGTAATTAGTGGTTTACTACTGTTATTAACATCATCGTTACCGTTAGTAATTAGTGGTTAACTGCTGTATTAACATCATAGTTACCGTTAGTAATTAGTGGTTAAACCTGTTATTAACATCATCAGTTACCGTTAGTAATTAGTGGTTTACTGCTGTTATTAACATCATAGTTACCGTTAGTAATTAGTGGTTAACTACTGTTATTAACATCATAGTTACCGTTAGTAATTAGTGGTTTACTGCTGTTATTAACATCATAGTTACCGTTAGTAATTAGTGGTTAACTACTGTTATTAACATCATGGTTACCGTAGTAATTAGTGGTTAACTGCTGTTATTAACATCATGGTTACCGTTAGTAACTAGTGGTTAACTACGTTATTAACATCATGGTTATCGTTAGTAATTAGTGGTTTACTGCTGTTATTAACATCATAGTTACGTTAGTAATAGTGGTTAACTGCTGTATTAACATCATGGTTACCGTTAGTAATTAGTGGTTTACTGCTGTTATTAACATCATCGTTACCGTTAGTAATTAGTGGTTACTACTGTTATTAACATCAGTTACTGCTAGTAATTAGTGGTTAGCTGCTGTTATTAACATCATAGTTACCGTTAGTAATTAGTGGTTAACTACTGTATTAACATCATGGTTACCGTTAGTAATTAGTGGTTTACTGCTGTTATTAACATCATAGTTACCGTTAGTAATTAGTGGTTAACTGCTGTTATTAACATCATAGTTACCGTTAGTAATTAGTGGTTAACTACTGTTTTAACATCATAGTTTAGTTAGTAATTAGTGGTTAACTACTGTTATTAACTCATAGTTACCGTTAGTAATTAGTGGTTTACTACTGTTATTAACATCATAGTTACTGTTAGTAATTAGTGGTTTACTGATGTTATTAACATCATAGTTACCGTTAGTAATTAGTGGTTATTAAACTACTAGTTAGTAGTTTTGGTTTAATTAACATCATAGTTACCGTTAGTAATTAGTGGTTTACTGGTTATTAACATCATAGTTACCGTTAGTAATAGTGGTTAACTACTGTATTAAACATCATAGTTACCGTTAGTAACTAGTGGTTTACTACTGTTATTAACATCATAGTTACCGTTAGTAATTAGTGGTTAACTGCTGTTATTAACATCATAGTTACCGTTAGTAATTAGTGGTTAACTACTGTTATTAACATCATAGTTACCGTTAGTAATTAGTGGTTAACTGCTGTTATTAACATCATAGTTACCGTTAGTAATTAGTGGTTTACTGCTGTTATTAACATCATAGTTACCGTTAGTAATTAGTGGTTAACTACTGTTATTAACATCATGGTTACCGTTAGTAATTAGTGGTTTACTACTGTTATTAAACATCATAGTTACCGTTAGTAATTAGTGGTTAACTACTGTTATTAACATCATAGTTACCGTTAGTAACTAGTGGTTAACTGCTGTTATTAACATCATGGTTACCGTTAGTAATTAGTGGTTAACTACTGTTATTAACATCATGGTTACCGTTAGTAATTAGTGGTTAACTACTGTTATTAACATCATAGTTACCGTTAGTAATTAGTGGTTAACTACTGTTATTAACATCATAGTTACCGTTTAGTAATTAGTGGTTAACTGCTGTTATTAACATCATAGTTACGTTAGTAATTAGTGGTTAACTACTGTTATTAACATCATAGTTACTGTTAGTAATTAGTGGTTAACTGCTGTTATTAACATCATAGTTACCGTTAGTAATTAGTGGTTTACTTACTGTTATTAACATCATCGTTACCGTTAGTAATTAGTGGTTAACTACTGTTATTAACATCATAGTTACCGTTAGTAATTAGTGGTTACTGCTGCTGTTATTAACATCATAGTTACCGTTAGTAATTAGTGGTTAACTACTGTTATTAACATCATGGTTACCGTTAGTAATAGTGGTTTACTGCTGTTATTAACATCATAGTTACCGTTAGTAATTAGTGGTTAACTACTGTTATTAACATCATGGTTATCGTTAGTAATTAGTGGTTTACTGCTGTTATTAACATCATAGTTACGTTAGTAATTAGTGGTTAACTACTGTTATTAACATCATGGTTATCGTTAGTAATTAGTGGTTTACTGCTGTTATTAACATCATAGTTACCGTTAGTAATTAGTGGTTAACTGCTGTTATTAACATCATAGTTACCGTTAGTAATTAGTGGTTAACTACTGTTATTAACATCATAGTTACCGTTAGTAACTAGTGGTTAACTGCTGTTATTAACATCATAGTTACCGTTAGTAATTAGTGGTTAACTGCTGTTATTAAATCATCGTTACCTTTTAGTAATTAGTGGTTAACTGTTATATAACATCATAGTTACTGTTAGTAATTAGTGGTTAACTACTGTTATTAACATCATAGTTACCGTTAGTAATTAGTGGTTAACTACTGTTATTAACATCATAGTTACTGTTAGTAATTAGTGGTTTACTACTGTTATTAACATCATAGTTACCGTTAGTAATTAGTGGTTTACTACTGTATTAACATCATAGTTACCGTTAGTAATTAGTGGTTAACTACTGTTATTAACATCATAGTTACCGTTAGTAATTGGTTAACTACTGTTATTAACATCATAGTTACCGTTAGTAATTAGTGGTTAACTGCTGTTATTAACATCATAGTTACTGTTAGTAATTAGTGTTTACTACTGTTATTAACATCATAGTTACCGTTAGTAATTAGTGGTTAACTACTGTTTATTAACACATAGTTACCGTTAGTAATTAGTGGTTAACTGCTGTTATTAAACATCAAGTACCGTTAGTAATTAGTGGTTTACTGCTGTTGTTAACATCATAGTTACCGTTAGTAATTAGTGGTTTACTACTGTTATTAACATCATAGTTACCGTTAGTAATTAGTGGTTTACTATGTTATTAAAATCATAGTTACCGTTAGTAATTAGTGGTTAACTACTGTTATTACATCATAGTTACCGTTAGTAATTAGTGGTTAACTGCTGTATTAACATCATAGTTACTGTTAGTAATTAGTGTTTACTACTGTTATTAACATCATAGTTACCGTTAGTAATTAGTGGTTAACTACTGTTATAACATCATAGTTACCGTTAGTAATTAGTGGTTAACTGCTGTTATTAACAT
>JAAOOA010001944.1:0-83487 GCA_012861695.1 Trematomus loennbergii
CCTTTTTAAGCCCAAGATCACCGACCTCGGCCTAGGTGAAAGGCGAGATCTACCTATTGCAGAATTGAGTGAAAAAGACGGCCCAGACAGTGCTTCCAATTTGAGGCCTTTTATATAGGCTGTATCTGAATTACTGTTACAATGAAGGCTCGATAATCAGATCACGGCATATAGGCAGGGGTAAAGTGCTCTTTTTTATGAGTGGGGGGCGGTCCTCACCTCCTCTGGGGGTCCGGGGGATGCTCCCCCGGGAATATATTTTTTTAAATATTGAAGTTGAAAGCATCAATCTGGTGCACTTTGAGAGCAACATGAAGAGATCTATGGATACCTCTCTCAACACCCATATGAAACAGAACTGTAAGCACATTTTCTTTTTCTTTATGGATATTTTACTAATCACTCCCCTTTTAAACTCTATTCTTGTTTTACTGCCATATAGTATTTCATAACTGTTTTTCCTTTATTCTCTTATTGTTTGTATAACTATAATGATCATATGAAGGTGTGCCGCGGAAATAATTTTGAATAATTTGTGACCAAACCGTTTGAGACCCACTGAGATAACTTAGACTAAAGTGAACTATATCTAAACACTCAGAGAGTCCTTTAGCTCACCTGAGTCTCTCAGTCTGAGAGGAGAGGACTCTTCTCCAGCTTGTTGTGGAACAAACAGCTCCTTATGTCCGTTAGTGCAGCTAGCTAACCAGATGCTAACAACACGTCCATGCTGGCACCGGTCCCTCTCTCTCTCTCTCTCCCTCTCCCTCTCTCTCTATCACACTAAATGCGCTATTGCCACACACACACAGAGCCGAGCTTGAATGACACAAGCACACGTTTATTTCCATGCAACTCTCTGATTGGTCTGGTGTCATGCCTCTGTTGCATTCACTGAACATGGGAAATTACAGTCCTGCCGTCCTCTCTTGTTCATGATGAGGTTTCACGTAAAGCACGGTTAATGTATTATATTATTGAGGGAGAATTGTCCGGGCTACAGAAAAAACATTCGGGGCTAAAGCCCCGGATGCCCAGGGCCAGGCGACGCCACTGGAACCACGTACATTTACTTAAGCACAGTACTTTAGCTGAGTATTCTCAGTTTATGCTACTTTATACACTATTCCACTACATTTTAGAAGCTAATATTGTACTTTTTACTCCGTTACATTTATTTGACAGCTTCACTAGTTCCTTTTCAGATTTAGATTATTAGCTAAACAAAATACAAATTGATTATTGAAAGGATTATGATATATAATTAAAGGTTAGGATATACAATATTTTGTATTAGTTCTACAGTACCTTTACCAGCTGTGATAAACACACTACCATCAATAATCATAAGTCATTTAATATATATATTCTGAAATGGGCCATTACGCATAAGGAGTACTTTCACTCTTGGTACTTTAAGTATATTTTGATACAGTTACTTTTGTACTTTTACTTCAGTAATGCAGAATGCAGGACAGTATTTTTTTATAAATATGACTACTTCTTCAACCACTGTATACATACTGTATCTGTGGAACGCTTGAGTTGAAATATAGAGTGTTGTAAAGGTTAGCTCCGAATTAATGTTATTTATTGCGGTCCATGATGTGATGAAGATGTGAAGGAAGCCTTATTAGAGTGAGAAAGGATGTCATTTAGGAGGTTGCCCATATATGGTCATTTAGAATGTTGGCCATGGTCCTTTAGAATGTGCTTTGGAGTTTTGGCATTCTGGAATGCTGGAATGTTGGGACAGACTATAAGTTCCAGGCTGATCAATCTCCCCTTCATTGGACAGGAGAGGCCAAGGAGGGTAAGAGTGTGATCACTTTGAGAGTTTTTTTAAGTAAGATGAGGATTTTTAATTATGAAGGAAACTAACAGGTTTGGTATGACACAGCAGTGGACTATTTACAAGATAGTGCTACATTTGGGAGGGATTTAAATTACATGGGGAGGCTGATGATTTTCTTCCTTTTTGTTAACACTGTGAAATAGGCTTCTTCAGTTACGAGAAGACGATAGATTGTGAACATTTAGCCTGCAAATTTGCATGCACAAAGTATGTATTAGAGAATAGGGTTTGTTTTCTTCTGTTTCTTTAACTATTCTCTGCCAGATAGTTCATTAAGAAAACAGAAATCATTGGCGGATGTTGCATTCTTGAGACGTGACCATCTCTCACAAAATGTGAGACAGGGAATTTATCATGTGCCAACGTTTGCACAAAGTAAGTTTTGGAGAATAGGGTTTGTTTTCTTCTGTTTCTTTACCTATTCTCTACCAGGTAAGACATTAAGAAAACGGGAAAGTCCTATGCGGATGTGACTTTGGGTCACATGCCGATGTGTCCTTGAGCAAGACACTTTAGCACAAATTGCTCCCGTAGGCATGTCTACGGTATTGAAGTGTTTGTAATTGTTACGTGCCGTAGTGTTTGTGTGTGTCTTTCTCTCTCTCCCTCTGATTCCCCAGGTGCAGCCTGATTGTCCCAGGTGCAGCCTCTCTCCCAGGTGCTCCAAATCCCCAATCAGGGCCTCCATATAGGACCTGAGGAAGGCTGCAGTCGCTCTCCCTTTTCTCCTCTGGCTGCATGGGTGCAGCACGTCGTCTTGGGTCTCTGTGTGGACCTGGTTGTCTATATTATTGTTGGATTAAATCTCATGTGTGAAAAAAGAGATCAGTTTCCTCTCTTTTTTCTCGTGCTGGTCGTTCTGTGTTTTGTTACGTTCCCTCCAAAATCTAGGGGTACGAAGGGGAGTAACAAAACACAGAACGACCAGCACGAGAAAAAAGAGAGGAAACTGATCTTTTTTCACACATGAGATTTAATCCAACAATATATAGACAACCAGGTCCCACACAGAGACCCAAGACGACGTGCTGCACCCATGCAGCCAGGAGAAAAGGGAGAGCGACTGCAGCCTTCCTCAGGTCCTATATGGAGGCCCAGATTGGGGATTTGGAGCCCCTGGGAGAGAGGCTGCACCTGGGGACAATCAGGCTGCACCTGGGGAATCAGAGGGAGAGAGAAAGACACACACAAACACTACGGCACGTAACAGTAATGTAATATATATATTTGAGTTTTCTTCCGTTTCTCTACCTATTCTCTGACAGATAGTTCATTAAGAAAACAGAAATCATTGGCGGATGTTGCATTCTTGAGACGTGACCATCTCTACTCACAAAATGTGAGACAGGGAATTTATAATGTGCCAACGTTTGCACAAAGTAAGTTTTGGGAATAGGGTTTGTTTTCTTCTGTTTCTTTACCTATTCTCTACCAGGTAAGACATTAAGAAAACGGGAAAGTCCTATGCGGATGTGACTTTGGGTCACATGCCGATGTGTCCTTGAGCAAGACACTTTAGCACAAATTGCTCCCGTAGGCATGTCTACGGTATTGAAGTGTTTGTAATTGTTACGTGCCGTAGTGTTTGTGTGTCTTTCTCTCTCCCCTCTGATTCCCCAGGTGCAGCCTGATTGTCCCCAGGTGCAGCCTCTCTCCCAGTGCTCCAAATCCCCAATCAGGGCCTCCATATAGGACCTGAGGAAGGCTGCAGTCGCTCTCCCTTTTCTCCTCTGGCTGCATGGGTGCAGCACGTCGTCTTGGGTCTCTGTGTGGGACCTGGTTGTCTATATTATTGTTGGATTAAATCTCATGTGTGAAAAAGAGATCAGTTTCCTCTCTTTTTTCTCGTGCTGGTCGTTCTGTGTTTTGTTACGTTCCCTCCAAAATCTAGGGGTACGAAGGGGAGTAACAAAACACAGAACGACCAGCACGAGAAAAAAGAGAGGAACTGATCTCTTTTTTCACACATGAGATTTAATCCAACAATAATATAGACAACCAGGTCCCACACAGAGACCCAAGACGACGTGCTGCACCCATGCAGCCAGAGGAGAAAAGGGAGAGCGACTGCAGCCTTCCTCAGGTCCTATATGGAGGCCCAGATTGGGGATTTGGAGCCCCTGGGAGAGAGGCTGCACCTGGGGACAATCAGGCTGCACCTGGGGAATCAGAGGGAGAGAGAGAAAGACACACACAAACACTACGGCACGTAACAGTAATGTAATATATATATTTGAGTTTTCTTCCGTTTCTCTACCTATTCTCTGGCAGATAGTTCATTAAGAAAACAGAAATCATTGGCGGATGTTGCATTCTTGAGACGTGACCATCTCTACTCACAAAATGTGAGACAGGGAATTTATAATGTGCCAACGTTTGCACAAAGTAAGTTTTGGAGAATAGGGTTTGTTTTCTTCTGTTTCTTTACCTATTCTCTACCAGGTAAGACATTAAGAAAACGGGAAAGTCCTATGCGGATGTGACTTTGGGTCACATGCCGATGTGTCCTCGAGCAAGACACTTTAGCACAAATTGCTCCCGTAGGCATGTCTACGGTATTGAAGTGTTTGTAATTGTTACGTGCCGTAGTGTTTGTGTGTGTCTTTCTCTCTCTCCCTCTGATTCCCCAGGTGCAGCCTGATTGTCCCCAGGTGCAGCCTCTCTCCCAGGTGCTCCAAATCCCCAATCAGGGCCTCCATATAGGACCTGAGGAAGGCTGCAGTCGCTCTCCCTTTTCTCCTCTGGCTGCATGGGTGCAGCACGTCGTCTTGGGTCTCTGTGTGGGACCTGGTTGTCTATATTATTGTTGGATTAAATCTCATGTGTGAAAAAAGAGATCAGTTTCCTCTCTTTTTTCTCGTGCTGGTCGTTCTGTGTTTTGTTACGTTCCCTCCAAAATCTAGGGGTACGAAGGGGAGTAACAAAACACAGAACGACCAGCACGAGAAAAAAGAGAGGAAACTGATCTCTTTTTCACACATGAGATTTAATCCAACAATAATATTATAGACAACCAGGTCCCACACAGAGACCCAAGACGACATGCTGCACCCATGCAGCCAGAGGAGAAAAGGGAGAGCGACTGCAGCCTTCCTCAGGTCCTATATGGAGGCCCAGATTGGGAATTTGGAGCCCCTGGGAGAGAGGCTGCACCTGGGGACAATCAGGCTGCACCTGGGGAATCAGAGGGAGAGAGAGAAGACACACACAAACACTACGGCACGTAACAGTAATGTAATATATATATTTGAGTTTTCTTCCGTTTCTCTACCTATTCTCTGGCAGATAGTTCATTAAGAAAACAGAAATCATTGGCGGATGTTGCATTCTTGAGACGTGACCATCTCTACTCACAAAATGTGAGACAGGGAATTTATAATGTGCCAACGTTTGCACAAAGTAAGTTTTGGAGAATAGGGTTTGTTTTCTTCTGTTTCTTTACCTATTCTCTACCAGGTAAGACATTAAGAAAACGGGAAAGTCCTATGCGGATGTGACTTTGGGTCACATGCCGATGTGTCCTTGAGCAAGACACTTTAGCACAAATTGCTCCCGTAGGCATGTCTACGTATTGAAGTGTTTGTAATTGTTACGTGCCGTAGTGTTTGTGTGTGTCTTTCTCTCTCTCCCTCTGATTCCCCAGGTGCAGCCTGATTGTCCCCAGGTGCAGCCTCTCTCCCAGGTGCTCCAAATCCCCAATCAGGGCCTCCATATAGGACCTGAGGAAGGCTGCAGTCGCTCTCCCTTTTCTCCTCTGGCTGCATGGGTGCAGCACGTCGTCTTGGGTCTCTGTGTGGGACCTGGTTGTCTATATTATTGTTGGATTAAATCTCATGTGTGAAAAAAGAGATCAGTTTCCTCTCTTTTTTCTCGTGCTGGTCGTTCTGTGTTTTGTTACGTTCCCTCCAAAATCTAGGGGTACGAAGGGGAGTAACAAAACACAGAACGACCAGCACGAGAAAAAAGAGAGGAAACTGATCTCTTTTTTCACACATGAGATTTAATCCAACAATAATATAGACAACCAGGTCCCACACAGAGACCCAAGACGACGTGCTGCACCCATGCAGCCAGAGGAGAAAAGGGAGAGCGACTGCAGCCTTCCTCAGGTCCTATATGGAGGCCCAGATTGGGGATTTGGAGCCCCTGGGAGAGAGGCTGCACCTGGGGACAATCAGGCTGCACCTGGGGAATCAGAGAGAGAAAGACACACACAAACACTACGGCACGTAACAGTAATGTAATATATATATTTGAGTTTTCTTCCGTTTCTCTACCTATTCTCTGGCAGATAGTTCATTAAGAAAACAGAAATCATTGGCGGATGTTGCATTCTTGAGACGTGACCATCTCTACTCACAAAATGTGAGACAGGGAATTTATAATGTGCCAACGTTTGCACAAAGTAAGTTTTGGAGAATAGGGTTTGTTTTCTTCTGTTTCTTTACCTATTCTCTACCAGGTAAGACATTAAGAAAACGGGAAAGTCCTATGCGGATGTGACTTTGGGTCACATGCCGATGTGTCCTTGAGCAAGACACTTTAGCACAAATTGCTCCCGTAGGCATGTCTACGGTATTGAAGTGTTTGTGTGTGTCTTTCTCTCTCTCCCTCTGATTCCCCAGGTGCAGCCTGATTGTCCCCAGGTGCAGCCTCTCTCCCAGGTGCTCCAAATCCCAATCAGGGCCTCCATATAGGACCTGAGGAAGGCTGCAGTCGCTCTCCCTTTTCTCCTCTGGCTGCATGGGTGCAGCACGTCGTCTTGGGTCTCTGTGTGGGACCTGGTTGTCTATATTATTGTTGGATTAAATCTCATGTGTGAAAAAAGAGATCAGTTTCCTCTCTTTTTTCTCGTGCTGGTCGTTCTGTGTTTTGTTACTCCCTTCGTACCCCTAGATTTTGGAGGGAACGTAACAAAACACAGAACGACCAGCACGAGAAAAAAGAGAGGAAACTGATCTCTTTTTTCACACATGAGATTTAATCCAACAATAATATAGACAACCAGGTCCCACACAGAGACCCAAGACGACGTGCTGCACCCATGCAGCCAGAGGAGAAAAGGGAGAGCGACTGCAGCCTTCCTCAGGTCCTATATGGAGGCCCAGATTGGGGATTTGGAGCCCCTGGGAGAGAGGCTGCACCTGGGGACAATCAGGCTGCACCTGGGGAATCAGAGGGAGAGAGAGAAAGACACACACAAACACTACGGCACGTAACAGTAATGTAATATATATATTTGAGTTTTCTTCCGTTTCTCTACCTATTCTCTGGCAGATAGTTCATTAAGAAAACAGAAATCATTGGCGGATGTTGCATTCTTGAGACGTGACCATCTCTACTCACAAAATGTGAGACAGGGAATTTATAATGTGCCAACGTTTGCACAAAGTAAGTTTTGGAGAATAGGGTTTGTTTTCTTCTGTTTCTTTACCTATTCTCTACCAGGTAAGACATTAAGAAAACGGGAAAGTCCTATGCGGATGTGACTTTGGGTCACATGCCGATGTGTCCTTGAGCAAGACACTTTAGCACAAATTGCTCCCGTAGGCATGTCTACGGTATTGAAGTGTTTGTAATTGTTACGTGCCGTAGTGTTTGTGTGTGTCTTTCTCTCTCTCCCTCTGATTCCCCAGGTGCAGCCTGATTGTCCCCAGGTGCAGCCTCTCTCCCAGGTGCTCCAAATCCCCAATCAGGGCCTCCATATAGGACCTGAGGAAGGCTGCAGTCGCTCTCCTTTTCTCCTCTGGCTGCATGGGTGCAGCACGTCGTCTTGGGTCTCTGTGTGGGACCTGGTTGTCTATATTATTGTTGGATTAAATCTCATGTGTGAAAAAGAGATCAGTTTCCTCTCTTTTTTCTCGTGCTGGTCGTTCTGTGTTTTGTTACGTTCCCTCCAAAATCTAGGGGTACGAAGGGGAGTAACAAAACACAGAACGACCAGCACGAGAAAAAAGAGAGGAAACTGATCTCTTTTTTCACACATGAGATTTAATCCAACAATAATATAGACAACCAGGTCCCACACAGAGACCCAAGACGACGTGCTGCACCCATGCAGCCAGAGGAGAAAAGGGAGAGCGACTGCAGCCTTCCTCAGGTCCTATATGGAGGCCCAGATTGGGGATTTGGAGCCCCTGGGAGAGAGGCTGCACCTGGGGACAATCAGGCTGCACCTGGGGAATCAGAGGGAGAGAGAGAAAGACACACACAAACACTACGGCACGTAACAGTAATGTAATATATATATTTGAGTTTTCTTCCGTTTCTCTACCTATTCTCTGGCAGATAGTTCATTAAGAAAACAGAAATCATTGGCGGATGTTGCATTCTTGAGACGTGACCATCTCTACTCACAAAATGTGAGACAGGGAATTTATAATGTGCCAACGTTTGCACAAAGTAAGTTTTGGAGAATAGGGTTTGTTTTCTTCTGTTTCTTTACCTATTCTCTACCAGGTAAGACATTAAGAAAACGGGAAAGTCCTATGCGGATGTGACTTTGGGTCACATGCCGATGTGTCCTTGAGCAAGACACTTTAGCACAAATTGCTCCCGTAGGCATGTCTACGGTATTGAAGTGTTTGTAATTGTTACGTGCCGTAGTGTTTGTGTGTGTCTTTCTCTCTCTCCCTCTGATTCCCCAGGTGCAGCCTGATTGTCCCCAGGTGCAGCCTCTCTCCCAGGTGCTCCAAATCCCCAATCAGGGCCTCCATATAGGACCTGAGGAAGGCTGCAGTCGCTCTCCCTTTTCTCCTCTGGCTGCATGGGTGCAGCACGTCGTCTTGGGTCTCTGTGTGGGACCTGGTTGTCTATATTATTGTTGGATTAAATCTCATGTGTGAAAAAAGAGATCAGTTTCCTTCTTTTTTCTCGTGCTGGTCGTTCTGTGTTTTGTTACGTTCCCTCCAAAATCTAGGGGTACGAAGGGGAGTAACAAAACACAGAACGACCAGCACGAGAAAAAAGAGAGGAAACTGATCTCTTTTTTCACACATGAGATTTAATCCAACAATAATATAGACAACCAGGTCCCACACAGAGACCCAAGACGACGTGCTGCACCCATGCAGCCAGAGGAGAAAAGGGAGAGCGACTGCAGCCTTCCTCAGGTCCTATATGGAGGCCCAGTTTGGGGATTTGGAGCCCTGGGAGAGAGGCTGCACCTGGGGACAATCAGGCTGCACCTGGGGAATCAGAGGGAGAGAGAGAAAGCACACACAAACACTACGGCACGTAACAGTAATGTAATATATATATTTGAGTTTTTCTTCCGTTTCTCTACCTATTCTCTGGCAGATAGTTCATTAAGAAAACAGAATCATTGGCGGATGTTGCATTCTTGAGACGTGACCATCTCTACTCACAAATGTGAGACAGGGAATTTATAATGTGCCAACGTTTGCACAAGTAAGTTTTGGAGAATAGGGTTTGTTTCTTCTGTTTCTTTACCTATTCTCTACCAGGTAAGACATTAAGAAAACGGGAAAGTCCTATGCGGATGTGACTTTGGGTCACATGCCGATGTGTCCTTGAGCAAGACACTTTAGCACAAATTGCTCCCGTAGGCATGTCTACGGTATTGAAGTGTTTGTGTGTGTCTTTCTCTCTCTCCCTCTGATTCCCCAGGTGCAGCCTGATTGTCCCCAGGTGCAGCCTCTCTCCCAGGTGCTCCAAATCCCCAATCAGGGCCTCCATATAGGACCTGAGGAAGGCTGCAGTCGCTCTCCCTTTTCTCTCTGGCTGCATGGGTGCAGCACGTCGTCTTGGGTCTCTGTGGGACCTGGTTGTCTATATTATTGTTGGATTAAATCTCATGTGTAAAAAAGAGATCAGTTTCCTCTCTTTTTTCTCGTGCTGGTCGTTCTGTGTTTTGTTACGTTCCCTCCAAAATCTAGGGGTACGAAGGGGAGTAACAAAACACAGAACGACCAGCACGAGAAAAAAGAGAGGAAACTGATCTCTTTTTTCACACATGAGATTTAATCCAACAATAATATAGACAACCAGGTCCCACACAGAGACCCAAGACGACGTGCTGCACCCATGCAGCCAGAGGAGAAAAGGGAGAGCGACTGCAGCCTTCCTCAGGTCCTATATGGAGGCCCAGATTGGGGATTTGGAGCCCCTGGAGAGAGGCTGCACCTGGGGACAATCAGGCTGCACCTGGGGAATCAGAGGAGAGAGAGAAAGACACACACAAACACTACGGCACGTAACAGTAATGTAATATATATATTTGAGTTTTCTTCCGTTTCTCTACCTATTCTCTGGCAGATAGTTCATTAAGAAAACAGAAATCATTGGCGGATGTTGCATTCTTGAGACGTGACCATCTCTACTCACAAAATGTGAGACAGGGAATTTATAATGTGCCAACATTTGCACAAAGTAAGTTTTGGAGAATAGGGTTTGTTTTCTTCTGTTTCTTTACCTATTCTCTACCAGGTAAGACATTAAGAAAACGGGAAAGTCCTATGCGGATGTGACTTTGGGTCACATGCCGATGTGTCCTTGAGCAAGACACTTTAGCACAAATTGCTCCCGTAGGCATGTCTACGGTATTGAAGTGTTTGTAATTGTTACGTGCCGTAGTGTTTGTGTGTGTCTTTCTCTCTCTCCCTCTGATTCCCCAGGTGCAGCCTGATTGTCCCCAGGTGCAGCCTCTCTCCCAGGTGCTCCAAATCCCCAAACTGGGCCTCCATATAGGACCTGAGGAAGGCTGCAGTCGCTCTCCCTTTTCTCCTCTGGCTGCATGGGTGCAGCACGTCGTCTTGGGTCTCTGTGTGGGACCTGGTTGTCTATATTATTGTTGGATTAAATCTCATGTGTGAAAAAAGAGATCAGTTTCCTCTCTTTTTTCTCGTGCTGGTCGTTCTGTGTTTTGTTACGTTCCCTCCAAAATCTAGGGGTACGAAGGGGAGTAACAAAACACAGAACGACCAGCACGAGAAAAAAGAGAGGAAACTGATCTCTTTTTTCACACATGAGATTTAATCCAACAATAATATAGACAACCAGGTCCCACACAGAGACCCAAGACGACGTGCTGCACCCATGCAGCCAGAGGAGAAAAGGGAGAGCGACTGCAGCCTTCCTCAGGTCCTATATGGAGGCCCAGATTGGGGATTTGGAGCCCTGGGAGAGAGGCTGCACCTGGGGACAATCAGGCTGCACCTGGGGAATCAGAGGGAGAGAGAGAAAGACACACACAAACACTACGGCACGTAACAGTAATGTAATATATATATTTGAGTTTTCTTCCGTTTCTCTACCTATTCTCTGGCAGATAGTTCATTAAGAAAACAGAAATCATTGGCGGATGTTGCATTCTTGAGACGTGACCATCTCTACTCACAAAATGTGAGACAGGGAATTTATAATGTGCCAACGTTTGCACAAAGTAAGTTTTGGAGAATAGGGTTTGTTTTCTTCTGTTTCTTTACCTATTCTCTACCAGGTAAGACATTAAGAAAACGGGAAAGTCCTATGCGGATGTGACTTTGGGTCACATGCCGATGTGTCCTCGAGCAAGACACTTTAGCACAAATTGCTCCCGTAGGCATGTCTACGGTATTGAAGTGTTTGTAATTGTTACGTGCCGTAGTGTTTGTGTGTGTCTTTTTCTCTCTCTCCCTCTGATTCCCCAGGTGCAGCCTGATTGTCCCCAGGTGCAGCCTCTCTCCCAGGTGCTCCAAATCCCCAATCAGGGCCTCCATATAGGACCTGAGGAAGGCTGCAGTCGCTCTCCCTTTTCTCCTCTGGCTGCATAGGTGCAGCACGTCGTCTTGGGTCTCTGTGTGGGACCTGGTTGTCTATATTATTGTTGGATTAAATCTCATGTGTGAAAAAAGAGATCAGTTTCCTCTCTTTTTTCTCGTGCTGGTCGTTCTGTGTTTTGTTACGTTCCCTCCAAAATCTAGGGGTACGAAGGGGAGTAACAAAACACAGAACGACCAGCACGAGAAAAAAGAGAGGAAACTGATCTCTTTTTTCACACATGAGATTTAATCCAACAATAATATAGACAACCAGGTCCCACACAGAGACCCAAGACGACGTGCTGCACCCATGCAGCCAGAGGAGAAAAAGGGAGAGCGACTGCAGCCTTCCTCAGGTCCTATATGGAGGCCCAGATTGGGGATTTGGAGCCCCTGGGAGAGAGGCTGCACCTGGGGACAATCAGGCTGCACCTGGGGAATCAGAGGGAGAGAGAGAAAGACACACACAAACACTACGGCACGTAACAGTAATGTAATATATATATTTGAGTTTTCTTCCGTTTCTCTACCTATTCTCTGGCAGATAGTTCATTAAGAAAACAGAAATCATTGGCGGATGTTGCATTCTTGAGACGTGACCATCTCTACTCACAAAATGTGAGACAGGGAATTTATAATGTGCCAACGTTTGCACAAAGTAAGTTTTGGAGAATAGGGTTTGTTTTCTTCTGTATCTTTACCTATTCTCTACCAGGTAAGACATTAAGAAAACGGGAAAGTCCTATGGGATGTGACTTTGGGTCACATGCCGATGTGTCCTTGAGCAAGACACTTTAGCACAAATTGCTAAATTGAGTAGTATTACAAATGCGGTTTCAATCACATTAGTATGCATAAAAAGTGACAGGTCACACCTGCCTCATCAGTACTACTACTTATGCTAAGTCCCGCCCCCTAATTATGCTAATGAGCCCCTTTGATATGCTAATGAGCCCCTTTGTTCGAGGTGTTATCACATGTAGGTGTGATATTGCCCATTGTAGTAGATCCTTTGTTGTGTAATCTAATTAGCCTTTGATGTCTGATCCCTTTGTTGTCTATCCTTTGATGTGAGGGGTGAGGTGTTTGTGACATGTAGGTGTGATATCCCCTGTTGTAGTAGATCCTTTGTTGTATAATCTAATTAGCCTTTGATGTCTGCCCCCTTTGTTGTCTAATTACCCTTTGATGTCTATCCTTTGATGTGAGGGATGGGGTGTTTGTGACATGTAGGTGTGAACTCCCCCTTGTAGTAGATCCTTTGTTGTATAATCTAATTAGCTATTGATGTCTGACCCCTTGTTGTCTAATCTAATTAGACCCTTTGATGTCTGTCCTTTGATGTAAGGTGGGAGGTGTTATAACATGTAGGTGTGATATTCTCCCTTGTAGTAGATCCTTTGATGTCAATCTAATTAGCCCTTTGATGTATGTCCTTTGATCAGTGTTTGTAATTAGTGTTAAGGTAGTCTCTTTGAAGTTGTGTGAGACTGTCTCGCACCCCGTCCTCCTCTCACCTCTTCCCCCTCTCACCCCTTCCCCTTCCTTTTGCTGTGATGTCAGAAGATAGGAGGGTGGAGTTAGATGGAAAATAAAATCCGTGCAAACTAGATAAAAAGCCAGTCATTTCCACTCACCAAGTCACCTAAACTTTCAAAAACGAAAATGGCAAAGAGACGCATCGATAGGGGTTTAATCAGCGAGACGCCTGTGACAACTTACCGCCATCCGTCGGGAGCTCCAGTCAAGAAACGGATGCAGTATCTGTGCCGGGTTCAGACCCTCCGTCGGAGGCTCTTCATGAAAAATGGAGTCTGGATGTGTGAGACTGTCTCCCCTCACACCCCCTCCCACCCCCTCCCCTCCCCCTGCCTGTCACCTCCTGATTATGCTATCAGCCGTTAATTCTCATTCACCAAGTCACCTAAAACTTTTATTGTCCTCTCTAAATTAGATTAGTTTTAATATGATTTGTGTTAACTATGGATGTGCTCTTAAGTTGTAGGGCTTGTGAACTAATGTTTAATTACTTTATTAACTACAACAAAGTCTCTCTGAGAGGAAAATAATAATTTAAATATGTTAATGACCCCCCTGATATTGTATTTTGTAATGTTTAGTTACTTCACACTACTATTAAAGACACAATCCTACAACAATCCCTGTATGTCGACTCGTCAGCAACAGCGGGTCTCTCCCGTCAGATTAGACTTTACTAGCGTTTATGTCCGTGCGCAATCAACCCATACAGGACATCTTTTGTCTGTCACACACTATTCTTGTATGTCACATAAGTGATGCAACTTTAGATACACTTTTGAAGTAAGCACCACTCTACAACTGGTAGAAAGTTAAGTACTTTGTATGGAATTGGGTTTTCTTTAGAGCTGTTTTCAGTGAGACAATGCAGTTTCTGATCATTTTCAAGTTTCAAGGCTTTATGGCATATGCCCATTAGCTACAGTGTAGATATGTCAATGAAAAACATAGGTCACAGGCTCCTCCAACAGTGCACATAAAACAGATAAAATACTGCAATTTGTGCGTAATTCTCTCACAAAGGAACTGTAAGATACACGTTTATGTATGGAAAACTATATAACTTGGTAAAATATTCATTCATTTGTAATGAATTGAGTTTTCTTCAAGAATCAAACTCTAAATGGAGAGTTTGTGATTTTAACACTGTTTCGATGAAACAATGCAGTTTTGATAACTTGACTTGACTAACATTACTTTTTTTAAATATATGTTTTTAGATGCTTTACTTTTGATTTCTTTCATATTATTTTAACACAACATTACTTTTTTCATATTTTTCAACATACTGTGATATATATATATTTTTTTCTCTCCATTATATTTTTGAATATACAGTGATTTGTATCAAAATACAACATGCAACTATTACATTATACAATATTATGGCTTTTTGCGATATTTTCAACACAATATACTTTTTTTTTTGTAGGGCTTCAGGATATTGGGCATGTCATGCATAAAACCGGTGTCATCTTTCCTGAAACTGACGTGCTGTCCGTTTTACAAACAAGTTATCTTTCTGCTTCTTCACCCTCTGAATTTTCCTCCCCCGTCCCTCTTACTTCAGCCATCACAACAGCAATCAAGTCAGATCTGTGAAATTAAACACCTCTTCCCAAAGCGTGACTTCCCTATTGAGGGAGTGGGGCAGTGGGGCCTAACCCGTTTTGGCCAAATATACTAACATGCAGAACATATGATATGTTTGAAAAAAGACTAACCATCTATCCAGTTCAAGCTGTCTTTAAGATGTGACATTGCGCTCTGACTTTTTCCCGTAAAATCGTGACAAACTATTACTTATTAAATTTGACCTCATGCTGCTTGGTTGAAAATGATAGATGAGCATTTACCAACAGATCAACGCGCAATCAACCCATACAGGAGATCTCTTTCTACACATTATGTGTTATCACTATAATATCATGTCATTATTTAATGTTGTTTTGTTTGTGTGTGTGTGTACAACGAAGTCTCTTTGAGAGGAAAATTATAATTTAAAGATCTTAATACCCCCTTATTGTTTAATTACTTCACACAACTATTAAAGAATCCCTATATGAAGTTACATGAGGCTACATTTACTGGTGTTGAGCCCTGGATGATGTAAATAGTCCAAGTGCCATGGTAGGGGGGCATTACGGAACTCAGGAGTCCGCCCTTTGAGGCGTTGTTAACATTAATGCTTTTGTTTTTGTTACTAAGATACTTTTTAGCCTTATGATAGGATGAACTTAAGCTGTAGTCAATAAAGACATGTTTAATAGAGTGTTGCTGTTAGAGAACATACCTGCGCAGCACTCCACCACGTCTTGGCTTTGGCTTCATGGCCTTCACTGTCCTCTCCCTTTGAGTTTTTTCAAAGGCTGGGATACATTTTTCCAAATGATCACTTGTTACCTGGTGACAAACATATGGTTATATAACCTTAAAGAACTAACAAAAAAATAATTAAGTATTTGCAATGCATAAACATAGAAGATATCACTGTCATATTATGATCACTTATTGTAAGTAAGTTTAAGTAAAACTAACACAAGTCAATATTATTCACCTGGGCATTAGTGGGCTTGAGGGTCTCAGGGAGCGTGGACAAAGTGACTTGTCTCTGTATTTGAGGATTCTCAGTGCAGGCACTAACAGGAAGCTGCTGTGCATTAGTGGAGAGTCCTCTGAAGGCAGCTGTTATTTCATTCACACACTCATCTGTTACCTGCTGACTCCTCATAGTAAGTCTAGCCAAGTCAGCTGTTAAGTTGTCCATACCATCGCTTGATAACTGGTAACTTTTGATTGACAGTCCAGCCATGGCAGCTGCCAACTCGTCCATATAATTCTTAAGAACGTGGTGACAATACTACAAAAAAGTGTATATATTAGGTCAGTTAACCTTGAAGAGCTAAACAGTTCAAGTGGTAAGTAACTAAGTATTTGCAATGAATAAACATAGAAATGATCACTGTCATATTATATAATCACTTAATATGGAGATAAGTAAAACTGACACAGACAGTTTAAACTGCTTGTTAAAACGCTATTGCTTATTGTGTTTTCTCAGCACACTAACATAAATAAGGATGTATAATATAAAAAACTAGAAAACGATATAGTATTTTCAAGTCTTACTTTAGTATGGTAAAATTAAGAATAAGTCACATTAAAGTGTGTCATGATTTTCCGTAAAAAAGTCAAGTATAGTTTGTCAAAAGAATATGAAAAAATCATTTTGTAGAGTAGTATGTTGAAAATCTCAGGCCCCGGCTCCACGAGGACGGAAACTGGTTGAATCCGCATATTTCTCATGCGTATAGCCCTCTAAGCTCCACGACGCCGTAAGGGAAACGTAGAAACAGACCCCGCTAACGACAACGGGTCCAAAGGTGGATAGATCTGGGAACTGAGCGCTCTGGGGGGTCCAACGGGGCCGTGGAGTCGCCTATACGGTCATTCGTTTTCATAGCTCCCTGCCTCTCCCCCGCGGGGTTGCTATCGTGCTCCAGTCGCTACTGACCATGCTACAGTTCTTTGTGCAACATCTACAGGAGCTCCTCCTTGAATTCAGATTATTTATCTTTATCTCGATATGGACATAAACGCGAGTGAAGTCTAATCTGACAGGACGGAGACACGCAGCTCCTGCCGCTGTGATGCAGCGGGAGCAAAACACACACTTCAAGTCAGATCATCACCCTTAGCTATTTTAATTACCTCTCAAACTACCTAAACTAGTTAAATATGTTCATTTTTACTGTCGGGTCACTCATTACAGGATCAGCTGCTGCATGAGACAGACACTGACGCTGTCAGAAGAGAGGAAAAAGAGATGTATTTGATGATTATATATCATTATATCATCGTTATTCATTTGTTTTAAAGCTCAATAAACAACAATGAAGACCTTTGACCGGCACTTTTATAATTTTGTCCGGAAGATTTAAACTTTAACACACGCTGACCGGCGAAAAACTCTGCCCGGTTCTGTCGGCCCCCACCGCGGAGAATACACAGAAGTGCAGCCATGACAACCATTCTTCTTCGCTGCTTTTGTGGAGGAAGTTGCTGCTTTTGTGGAGGAAGTTACAGCGCCACGTACAGGTTCGGCATATGTACTGCAGCTTTTCCAGCGTTTGGATGTAAACGGAGCCGTCTCGTGGAGCTTGACACAATCCGGTGTATATTGCGTGGGGACGGAAGGTTTTTTGCGGTTGCATTTGCGTTACTCGATGCGTTTTGCCGTATTTGTCCTCGTGGAGCCGGGGCCTACGTGTTTAACTGAACACACCTACATGTGATAACGCCTAGAACAAAGGGGTAATTAGCATACAAAGGGGGGTCACTAGCATCAGTGGGGGAAAGGTGCTACGGGAATGAACTTTGAGGAGGGGGAACTTGTAAGAATTTCCAGCTTTGAAGACAATTATATGGTACCCGTCCTTACAGCTAAACAAATCCTATGCCAGGTATTCAACAGACCACAAGAAGCACAAGAAGCCCCAGAAAGGATTACATTCAGAGCTAATAATGGTGAAACCGAAGAAGAAGCAAAGCAGATTATAATCGTTGCGGGTGAAAGGATAGAGAATTTGCAAGTGATGTTAATGCACTTATCTGATATAAAAAATGCATTCATTTACTTCCAAGAGACCCCTAAACATCTAGTTGGGCAATGTGAATTGAACGATAAACCGATCACTGTAAATGAAACGCGGAGAGAGGCAGCAGTGCAAATCGTTAAGTCTATTACCTTGTATGCACTACGACATTAACTTGGTCAAATGTAATATGTCTTTCTGAAGATGTGGCGAATGGTGTGTTTTTCAATTAAACAACCATAACAAAATGAAAATGTGTTTTATTTTTGCTTTCATATATAGTAATAGTATTAACTCCTCTGACTAGACTGTACTAAAATAAGACGTTTCACTGTTAAATAAAAATGGAAGTAGAAAATCGAGATAATGATGAGGCTCGTTATGTATCCAGTAACTATGAACAGCAGTTTGAAAATGTTATTTAACCCTTTAACTCTAATTGACAAATCTAAAATAGCCTCTAGCTTATCTATAAGTTTGTGATTTTAACACTTATTCACTGACACAAGGCAGATTATGGCTTTTTTCTCTTGCCAAGATACTTTTAGACACACTCTGAGGTATGCAAAACCTTAAAACTAGAAAATGAAGTACATTGTCTGATTAGATTTTTTCGTAAAGACTGTTTCTCTAAAAGGCAAGTTTGTGATTTTTAACACTTATTTACTGACACAAGGCAGATTTTGACTTTTTTTCTCTTTTCATGTGTTACCAAGATACTTTTTAGATACACTTTTATGTATGCAACACTTAACAAAGGGGTATAATATGAAGTACTTTGTAAGGGAATGGGGGTTTCTTTAATACCCCGTTTTTATTTCTAAAAAACACTTGTACAGTTAAATAATGTAGGTTTTCTCTGATATTCTAGTTATTTTCAGCTACCAAGATACTTTTGTTGATACACTTTTATGTAGGAACATTTGGCAACTGGTAGAATGTCAATTATTTTGTAATAAAAATGTATTTTCTTAAAGACTGTGACTCTAAAAGGGAAGTTGGTGATTTTAACACTTCTATTTTTCCCCCGTTGTCTTTCACTTACTGTTTTGATACAGTTTTATGTATGACAACTTTACAACTGGTAGAAAGTTAAGTACTTTTTCTTTCATATTATTTTAACACAACATTACTTTTTTCATATTTTTCAACATACTGTGATATATATATATATTTTTTTTCTCTCCATTATATTTTTGAATATACAGCAAACTCCTGGACTACTATCGTCACCACCATTGTGGACACCCACATATTGCAGTACTACTGCTGCTGATGTTACTCCTGGGGCCAAGACGTCTCTGTTTCTGAACATAGTGAAATCGGAGTTGGTTGATATTCTGGAGAGGGTGCTGCATCGGTACAGAGAAGAAATCTGCAATGGATGTCGAGTCAGCCACAGAGGCAACACGATTGTCTGAATGACATTCCAGAATATTTCTTCAGAAACAATTACAACGCGTTAATGAAAAGACTTTGGCTCGCCGACTTCATTACTGTGATTGACCAGAGTCTTAATGATAAAAACATTTACACGGCTGAATGGAGGATCCAAGGCGCTTCGGAGGCTTTTCTGCACAATCTCAAAAACTGCAGACGCCTCAAGGAGAGACTTGAAAAGATCCATGCCGAGCTGGATGGAGAAGAAGACTAATAACCAGCGGTTGATTGAAGCCAGGGATTTTTATTTTATTTTTTTTCCGATACTTTGACTTTTCTTTAAAGTAAAATAAAAAAAAGGGATAACTACTATGGAAAACAATCTGTATATATTTATCAGAATGCAGTCAATACCTGTTTAATAAGTGTGTTGTTGATGACGATTGAAAACAGAATGAGTAGTGATCCCCGTGTAAACAGAATGGCTGAAGTTTGTAAACTAGAAGACATTTTGGATATCGTTCATTCTGGCAGTACTATTCCGGGTCATTGGGAAACGATTGTAAACGAAACATTTAAAGTGGTACTGGAATCTTCATTTTCCGAAACATTCTGTAACATTAGTCAAGTCATAGTATAGTTTGACAAAAAGATCTTGAAAAAGTCATGACATTGTGTGTTGAAATGGTTTTGAATAAACACATCAGTATTTAAAAAAGTAAAATTGTATCAAGTGCATCAGACAACTCAAATTACTCCATTTGAACCATATTATAAATAAGTAAAGAATGGTCATAGTATATAGCAGGGCTGTTTAATAGTTTTCTGTGTTGTGTCAGTGTGTCAGTGTTGCAGTGTTTCAGTGTTTCAGTGTTCTGTGTTTCAGTGTTGCAGTGTTTCAGTGTTTTGGGTGTCAGTGTTGCAGTGTTGCAGTGTTTCAGTGTTTTGTGTGTCAGTATTTCAGTGTGTCAGTGTTGCAGTGTTTCAGTGTTTTCAGTGTTCTGTGTTTCAGTGTTTCAGTGTTTCAGTGTTTTGTGTCAGTGTTTCAGTGTTCAGTGTTTCAGTGTTTTGTGTGTCAGTGTTTCAGTGTGTCAGTGTTTCAGTGTTTTGTGTTTCAGTGTTTTCAGTGTTTTGTGTTTCAGTGTTTCAGTGTGTTTGTGTTTCAGTGTTTTCAGTGTTTTGTGTTTCAGTGTTTTTGTGTTTCTGTGTTTCTGTGTTTTTGTGTGTCAGTGTTTTCAGTGTCAGTGTTTTCAGTGTTGCAGTGTTTCAGTGTTTTCAGTGTTTCTGTGTTTCAGTGTTTCAGTGTTTCAGTGTTCTGTGTTTCAGTGTTGCAGTGTTTCAGTGTTTTGGGTGTCAGTGTGTCAGTGTTGCAGTGTTTCAGTGTTTTGTGTGTCAGTATTTCAGTGTGTCAGTGTTTCAGTGTTTCAGTGTTTATGTGTTTCAGTGTTTTGTGTTTCAGTGTTTCAGTGTTTCAGTGTTTTTGTGTTTCAGTGTTTCAGTGTTTCAGTGTTTTGTGTGTCAGAGTGTCAGTGTTTACAGCCTTTCTTTGCTCTGATCAATCCCCAGGGATCCTCCCCTGGAAGGAATATAGCAGGATGAGAGAAAAACATTTAAAAAAAACGTATCTTAGAAGTGGCTATAACATTTGATGCAATTCTAAAAGATAGTCAGATTCCTAAAAAGTTACAAACGGATGCTGGAAAAGAATTATTTGTTTCTTCAGCAAGGCTTCAAAAATCTTGTTAAATAATTCTTTTCCAGCATCCGTTTGTAACTTTTTAGGAATCTGACTATCTTTTAGAATTGCATCAAATGTTATAGCCACTTCTAAGATACGTTTTTTTTAAATGTTTTTCTCTCATCCTGCTATATTCCTTCCAGGGGAGGATCCCTGGGGATTGATCAGAGCAAAGAAAGGCTGTAAACACTGACACTCTGACACACAAAACACTGAAACACTGAAACACTGAAACACAAAAACTGAAACACTGAAACACTGAAACACAAAACACTGAAACACATAAACACTGAAACACTGACACACTGAAATACTGACACACAAAACACTGAAACACTGCAACACTGACACACTGACACCCAAAACACTGAAACACTGCAACACTGAAACACAGAACACTGAAACACTGAAACACTGAACACTGACACACTGAAACACTGAAACACAAAACACTGAAAACACTGAAACACTGCAACACTGAAACACTGACACACTGAAAACACTGACACACAAAACACAGAACACAGAAACACAAAAACACTGAAACACTGAAACACAAAAAACACTGAAACACTGAAACACAAAACACTGAAAACACTGAAACACTGCAACACAGAAACACAGAAACACAAAAACACTGAAACACTGAAACACAAAACACTGAAAACACTGAACACACACACTGAAACACTGAAACACAAAACACTGAAAACACTGAACACATAAACACTGAAACACTGACACACTGAAATACTGACACACAAAACACTGAAACACTGCAACACTGCAACACTGACACCCAAAACACTGAAACACTGCAACACTGAAACACAGAACACTGAAACACTGAAACACTGCAACACTGACACACTGACACAGAACACAGAAAACTATTAAACAGCCCTGCTATATACTATGACCATTCTTTACTTATTTATAATATGGTTCAAATGGAGTAATTTGAGTTGTCTGATGCACTTGATACAATTTTACTTTTTTAAATACTGATGTGTTTATTCAAAACCATTTCAACACACAATGTCATGACTTTTTCAAGATCTTTTTGTCAAACTATACTATGACTTGACTAATGTTACAGAATGTTTCGGAAAATGAAGATTCCAGTACCACTTTAAATGTTTCGTTTACAATCGTTTCCCAATGACCCGGAATAGTACTGCCAGAATGAACGATATCCAAAATGTCTTCTAGTTTACAAACTTCAGCCATTCTGTTTACACGGGGATCACTACTCATTCTGTTTTCAATCGTCATCAACAACACACTTATTAAACAGGTATTGACTGCATTCTGATAAATATATACAGATTGTTTTCCATAGTAGTTATCCCTTTTTTTATTTTACTTTAAAGAAAAGTCAAAGTATCGAAAAAAAATAAAATAAAAATCCCTGGCTTCAATCAACCGCTGGTTATTAGTCTTCTTCTCCATCCAGCTCGGCATGGATCTTTTCAAGTCTCTCCTTGAGGCGTCTGCAGTTTTTGAGATTGTGCAGAAAAGCCTCCGAAGCGCCTTGGATCCTCCATTCAGCCGTGTAAATGTTTTTATCATTAAGACTCTGGTCAATCACAGTAATGAAGTCGGCGAGCCAAAGTCTTTTCATTAACGCGTTGTAATTGTTTCTGAAGAAATATTCTGGAATGTCATTCAGACAATCGTGTTGCCTCTGTGGCTGACTCGACATCCATTGCAGATTTCTTCTCTGTACCGATGCAGCACCCTCTCCAGAATATCAACCAACTCCGATTTCACTATGTTCAGAAACAGAGACGTCTTGGCCCCAGGAGTAACATCAGCAGCAGTAGTACTGCAATATGTGGGTGTCCACAATGGTGGTGACGATAGTAGTCCAGGAGTTTGCTGTATATTCAAAAATATAATGGAGAGAAAAAAAATATATATATATCACAGTATGTTGAAAAATATGAAAAAAGTAATGTTGTGTTAAAATAATATGAAAGAAAAAGTACTTAACTTTCTACCAGTTGTAAAGTTGTCATACATAAAACTGTATCAAAACAGTAAGTGAAAGACAACGGGGGAAAAATAGAAGTGTTAAAATCACCAACTTCCCTTTTAGAGTCACAGTCTTTAAGAAAATACATTTTTATTACAAAATAATTGACATTCTACCAGTTGCCAAATGTTCCTACATAAAAGTGTATCAACAAAAGTATCTTGGTAGCTGAAAATAACTAGAATATCAGAGAAAACCTACATTATTTAACTGTACAAGTGTTTTTTAGAAATAAAAACGGGGTATTAAAGAAACCCCCATTCCCTTACAAAGTACTTCATATTATACCCCTTTGTTAAGTGTTGCATACATAAAAGTGTATCTAAAAAGTATCTTGGTAACACATGAAAAGAGAAAAAAAGTCAAAATCTGCCTTGTGTCAGTAAATAAGTGTTAAAAATCACAAACTTGCCTTTTAGAGAAACAGTCTTTACGAAAAAATCTAATCAGACAATGTACTTCATTTTCTAGTTTTAAGGTTTTGCATACCTCAGAGTGTGTCTAAAAGTATCTTGGCAAGAGAAAAAAGCCATAATCTGCCTTGTGTCAGTGAATAAGTGTTAAAAATCACAAAACTTGCCTTTTAGAGAAACAGTCTTTACGAAAAAATCTAATCAGACAATGTACTTCATTTTCTAGTTTTAAGGTTTTGCATACCTCAGAGTGTGTCTAAAAGTATCTTGGCAAGAGAAAAAAGCCATATCTGCCTTGTGTCAGTGAATAAGTGTTAAAATCACAAACTTATAGATAAGCTAGAGGCTATTTTAGATTTGTCAATTAGAGTTAAAGGGTTAAATAACATTTTCAAACTGCTGTTCATAGTTTACTGGATACATAACGAGCCTCATCATTATCTCGATTTTCTACTTCCATTTTTATTTAACAGTGAAACGTCTTATTTTAGTACAGTCTAGTCAGAGGAGTTAATACTATTACTATATATGAAAGCAAAAATAAAACACATTTTCATTTTGTTATGGTTGTTTAATTGAAAAACACACCATTCGCCACATCTTCAGAAAGACATATTACATTTGACCAAGTTAATGTCGTAGTGCATACAAGGTAATAGACTTAACGATTTGCACTGCTGCCTCTCTCCGCGTTTCATTTACAGTGATCGGTTTATCGTTCAATTCACATTGCCCAACTAGATGTTTAGGGGTCTCTTGGAAGTAAATGAATGCATTTTTTATATCAGATAAGTGCATTAACATCACTTGCAAATTCTCTATCCTTTCACCCGCAACGATTATAATCTGCTTTGCTTCTTCTTCGGTTTCACCATTATTAGCTCTGAATGTAATCCTTTCTGGGGCTTCTTGTGCTTCTTGTGGTCTGTTGAATACCTGGCATAGGATTTGTTTAGCTGTAAGGACGGGTACCATATAATTGTCTTCAAAAGCTGGAAATTCTTACAAGTTCCCCCTCCTCAAAGTTCATTCCCGTAGCACCTTTCCCCCACTGATGCTAGTGACCCCCCTTTGTATGCTAATTACCCCTTTGTTCGAGGCGTTATCACATGTAGGTGTGTTCAGTTAAACACTGAGATTTTCAACATACTACTCTACAAAATGATTTTTTCATATTCTTTTGACAAACTATACTTGACTTTTTTACGGAAAATCATGACACACTTTAATGTGACTTATTCTTAATTTTACCATACTAAAGTAAGACTTGAAAATACTATATCGTTTTCTAGTTTTTTATATTATACATCCTTATTTATGTTAGTGTGCTGAGAAAACACAATAAGCAATAGCGTTTTAACAAGCAGTTTAAACTGTCTGTGTCAGTTTTACTTATCTCCATATTAAGTGATTATATAATATGACAGTGATCATTTCTATGTTTATTCATTGCAAATACTTAGTTACTTACCACTTGAACTGTTTAGCTCTTCAAGGTTAACTGACCTAATATATACACTTTTTTGTAGTATTGTCACCACGTTCTTAAGAATTATATGGACGAGTTGGCAGCTGCCATGGCTGGACTGTCAATCAAAAGTTACCAGTTATCAAGCGATGGTATGGACAACTTAACAGCTGACTTGGCTAGACTTACTATGAGGAGTCAGCAGGTAACAGATGAGTGTGTGAATGAAATAACAGCTGCCTTCAGAGGACTCTCCACTAATGCACAGCAGCTTCCTGTTAGTGCCTGCACTGAGAATCCTCAAATACAGAGACAAGTCACTTTGTCCACGCTCCCTGAGACCCTCAAGCCCACTAATGCCCAGGTGAATAATATTGACTTGTGTTAGTTTTACTTAAACTTACTTACAATAAGTGATCATAATATGACAGTGATATCTTCTATGTTTATGCATTGCAAATACTTAATTTTTTTTGTTAGTTCTTTAAGGTTATATAACCATATGTTTGTCACCAGGTAACAAGTGATCATTTGGAAAAATGTATCCCAGCCTTTGAAAAAACTCAAAGGGAGAGGACAGTGAAGGCCATGAAGCCAAAGCCAAGACGTGGTGGAGTGCTGCGCAGGTATGTTCTCTAACAGCAACACTCTATTAAACATGTCTTTATTGACTACAGCTTAAGTTCATCCTATCATAAGGCTAAAAAGTATCTTAGTAACAAAAACAAAAGCATTAATGTTAACAACGCCTCAAAGGGCGGACTCCTGAGTTCCGTAATGCCCCCCTACCATGGCACTTGGACTATTTACATCATCCAGGGCTCAACACCAGTAAATGTAGCCTCATGTAACTTCATATAGGGATTCTTTAATAGTTGTGTGAAGTAATTAAACAATAAGGGGGTATTAAGATCTTTAAATTATAATTTTCCTCTCAAAGAGACTTCGTTGTACACACACACACAAACAAAACAACATTAAATAATGACATGATATTATAGTGATAACACATAATGTGTAGAAAGAGATCTCCTGTATGGGTTGATTGCGCGTTGATCTGTTGGTAAATGCTCATCTATCATTTTCAACCAAGCAGCATGAGGTCAAATTTAATAAGTAATAGTTTGTCACGATTTTACGGGAAAAAGTCAGAGCGCAATGTCACATCTTAAAGACAGCTTGAACTGGATAGATGGTTAGTCTTTTTTCAAACATATCATATGTTCTGCATGTTAGTATATTTGGCCAAAACGGGTTAGGCCCCACTGCCCCACTCCCTCAATAGGGAAGTCACGCTTTGGGAAGAGGTGTTTAATTTCACAGATCTGACTTGATTGCTGTTGTGATGGCTGAAGTAAGAGGGACGGGGGAGGAAAATTCAGAGGGTGAAGAAGCAGAAAGATAACTTGTTTGTAAAACGGACAGCACGTCAGTTTCAGGAAAGATGACACCGGTTTTATGCATGACATGCCCAATATCCTGAAGCCCTACAAAAAAAAGTATATTGTGTTGAAAATATCGCAAAAAGCCATAATATTGTATAATGTAATAGTTGCATGTTGTATTTTGATACAAATCACTGTATATTCAAAAATATAATGGAGAGAAAAAAATATATATATATCACAGTATGTTGAAAAATATGAAAAAAGTAATGTTGTGTTAAAATAATATGAAAGAAATCAAAAGTAAAGCATCTAAAAACATATATTTAAAAAAAGTAATGTTAGTCAAGTCAAGTTATCAAAACTGCATTGTTTCATCGAAACAGTGTTAAAATCACAAACTCTCCATTTAGAGTTTGATTCTCAATTCATTACAAATGAATGAATATTTTACCAAGTTATATAGTTTTCCATACATAAACGTGTATCTTACAGTTCCTTTGTGAGAGAATTACGCACAAATTGCAGTATTTTATCTGTTTTATGTGCATTGTTGGAGGAGCCTGTGACCTATGTTTTTCATTGACATATCTACACTGTAGCTAATGGGCATATGCCATAAAGCCTTGAAACTTGAAACTTAAAATGATCAGAAACTGCATTGTCTCACTGAAAACAGCTCTAAAGAAAACCCCATTCCATACAAAGTACTTAACTTTCTACCAGTTGTAAAGTGTTGCTCACTTCAAAAGTGTATCTAAAAAGTATCTTAGTAACAAAACAAAAGCATTAATGTTAACAACACCTCAAAGGGCGGACTCCTGAGTTCCGTAATGCCCCCCTAACATGACACTTAGATTATTTTCATCATCCAGGGCTCAACCCAAGTAAATGTAGCCTCATGTAACTTCATATAGGGATTCATTAATAGTTGTGTGAAGTAATTAAACATTACAAAATACAATATCAGGGGGTCATTAACATATTTTAAATTATTATTTTCCTCTCAGAGAGACTTTGTTGTAGTTAATAAAGTAATTAAACATTAGTTCACAAGCCATACAACTTAAGAGAACATCCTTAGTTAACACAAATCATATTAAAAAACTAATCTAATTTAGAGAGGACAATAAAAGTTTTAGGTGACTTAGTGAATGAGAATTAACGGCTGATAGGAAAATCAGGAGGTGACAGGCAGGGGGGAGGGGATGGGGTGTTAGGGGGTGTGAGGGGAGACAGTCTCACACATCCAGACTCCATTTTTCATGAAGAGCCTCAGACGGAGGGTCTGAACCCGGCACAGATACTGCACCCGTTTCTTGACTGGCGCTCCCGACGGATGGCGGTAAGTTGTCACAGGCGTCTCGCTGATTAAACCCATATCGATGCGTTTCTTTGCCATTTTCGTTTTTGAAAGTTTAGGTGACTTGGTGAGTGGCTTTTTATCTAGTTTGCACGGATTTTATTTTTCATCTAACTCCACCCTCCACCTCTATCTTCTGACATCACAGCAAAAGGAAGGGGGAAGGGGTGAGAGGGGGTAGAGGTGAGAGGAGGACGGGGTGCGAGACAGTCTCACACAACTTCAAAGAGACTACCTTAACACTAATCACAAACACTGATCAAAGGACATACATCAAAGGGCTAATTAGATTGACATCAAAGGCTTATAACACACCGGTGCATACACACACCTACATGTTATAACACCTCCCAACTTACATCAAAGGACAGACATCAAAGGGCTAATTTGATTAGACAACAAGGGGTCAGACATCAATGGCTAATTAGATTATACAACAAAGGATCTACTACAATGGGGAGTTAACACCTACATGTTACAAACACCCCATCCCTCACATCAAAGGATAGACATCAAAGGGTAATTAGATTAGACAACAAAGGGGGCAGACATCAAAGGCTAATTAGATTATACAACACAGGATCTACTACAACAAGGGATATCACACCTACATGTCACAAACACCTCACCCCTCACATCAAAGGATAGACAACAAAGGGATCAGACATCAAAGGCTAATTAGATTACACAACAAAGGATCTACTACAATGGGGGAATGTCACACCTACATGTGATAACACCTCGAACAAAGGGGCTCATTAGCATATCAAAGGGGCTCATTAGCATAAGTAGTAGTACTGATGAGGCAGGTGTGACCTGTCACTTTTTTATGCATACTAATGTGATTGAAACAGTATTTGTATTACTACTAATCTCCAATTCATCAGCACGTGTTCAGCGTTTGGAAATATAACACTGCATAGACATTAAAACACTTATAAACATCTTTATCAAGTTGGCAACACGTGCATGCTAAGGCAACCTGCTGCAAATTCAGAAAGCGTAACCCAACTCACAATGGAATAGTTTTTAATGATCACCGTTCACAGATCTAACATCAAGTCATCATTTACTTTCTGAGAAACGTGCAGCATTTCTCTGTTTGTAGTTTGTGTTTTTTCTATTTTCTATTTAGTTGTTGTGCGTTGAATATTCAGGACCAGTTATCTGTTGGAACACTAATGTAGCTTAAACCATTTTCCAATGTGTGTATCATAATTATATATCGAACTGTCTCTTTTCTAGAAAACGTGGCGTTGCGTGGAAAAGCGACCCATCAAACCGTTTGAGCACTTCTTTGGAGCTGCCAGCAGCGCTATTGATGGAAACCGTGACAATAACTTCATGTCTGGATCGTGCAGCCACACTGATGAAGAAAGCAACCCCTGGTGGAGAGTGGACCTGCTGGAGCCCTACATCGTCACCTCCGTCATCATCTCCAACAGAGGAGACAGCTATTCAGAAAGGCTTGTGGGGCACAGGTCCACATCGGCAACTCTTTAGTCGACAATGGTGCAAAACCCAGTGTAAGACATTTCCTGCACACATTTTATTCATTTGTTTTGTGTAACTGTCTGAGCATTTTGTTTATTTCTCCTCTCCCCTGTTAATTGATCACCACCAGTAGACAGAGGTGTATTAAGATGCTTTACTTGAGTAAAAGTACAGATACCCTAGTTTCAAAATATTTCATTACAAGGAAAATTCCTGCATTCAAAATGTTTCTTAAGTAAAAGTACAAAAGTATTATCAGCAAAATGTACTTAATGATTAAATGTACATATGTATGTGACATTTCTAGATATATTCATGCATTAAGAAGCATTTTACAAGTTTAATTTATTTATATGATTTGACTGTTTTGTGACTTAAAGAGTTAGTCCCCTAGTTTAATTGTTAGAGATACATTTAGTTAAAAGTAGCTAAAGCTGTTTAATGAATGTACTGGAATAACATTACATTGTTTCCGTATTGAAATGTAGAGGAATAGGAGTAGAAAGTAGAATGAAATGGAAATACTCAAGTTAAGTACAAGTACCTCAAAACTGTAAATGTACTACCCACCTCTGCCAGTAGATTCTCATAGAAACTGTTCCTAAATGTTTCAACCATGTCATTTTACTTATTTGCTTATCAGAAATATAGGCAATGCTGAAGTGCGTTAAACTTGCATGTCTTTCATATCTCGCAGTGGGTGCCCCCCTGATTGCAAAAAGGAGTCAGATTGTATAGAAGTCTATGATGAAATTACCAGTTACCTTTTATCTAACTGTTGAAGCCTTAGGGGTATAACATGTCATTCATGTTCTTCTTTCTTTCTCACTTTTGTTCTCTTTCTTTTAGGGTTGGTACAATTTCTAGAGTAGAGGCATTGACCACTATGACTTTCACTCATCGTGTGGAGGGACGCTATGTGACTGTGCGTATACCGGGTAATGGAAAGATCCTTACCCTCTGTGAGGTGGAAGTCTACGGGTACCATGCCCCAACTGGTGAGGGTTTGGGATCTTACATAAATAATGTGTGATTTCCATCTAAACAAGGAACTGTCATAAAAGCCAAGCGGCTGAAAAGTTAACTCAATGCAGAAGTGCCTTAAACCTGCATTCTTTCTGAAAGTCTGATTGTGTAGAAGTCTATGAAAAATGTTCCTGCAACTCACTTGATGTTTACCGCTGGAAAGAGTGTACCCATTAGTTTATGATCTCAATTGTTTGTTTCAAGTCTTCTTCAATCCAGCATGATGTTCAAGTTGTAAAATATGGTCCCATTAATATGAAAAGAGAAAGGATGTACATTTATGATTACTAAAACAGGTCTTATTTTGTATAAAGTTTAATTTGCCAAAACTGAATGACACAGTTAGTTAGTTAGTTAGTTACTTAGTGCAGTTGTAGTTATATATAACTTTAACTATAGACACAATATATTATAGACTACAGCATAATATTACTTTAATTCCTCTTTTCCAATAACAAATAACTATATGGTAGTTATTTGTTTATATATGGTGGGGTTATCCCTTTTATGTCCTTCATCCTGATGGCAAATTAAATCAAATCTTTTGAGAGTCATGGTGAAACAGTATAATAAAAAACAATCTGCATCAGGAGTCATACATGTTATTGAATTAACCTAAATCTTTGTTTTGTTTTTTTGTTGCAGAAGATAACCTGGCCATTGAAGGAAAAGCCACACAGTCATCAGTGTTGAGACTGCCAATGCAGATAAAGCCATTGATGGGAATCAGGCCTCCAAGTGGGCTAAGGGTTCCTGCACTCACACAGACAATGAAATGGACCCCTGGTGGAGGCTGACTCTGCCCAAAACACACAAAGTGTTTTCTGTTAAGATAACCAACCGAAATGAATCCAAACGACTCGATGGAGCCGAGATCCGCATTGGAGATTCTCTTGTAAACATGGTGCTGACAATCCCAGGTAACTTAGAGCCTGTCCTATAACAATACTAATATTAAAAAGTCACTAAATTGGTATTTTGTTGGAACACGTTTGAGGAACAATTATTCAGTTTTTCTCTCTCAAGTTTACCTGGTGCTACATTTTGGATTAAAATCCTTACATTGCCAAGAAATAGGATTGGAGCGGGAATACCCTTCATTCATGAATGATTCCTGCAATGTGTTCTGATCTGATCACAGAAATGGACAAATACCAAGGTCGACAAATTAAAGGCCTGATCGAGGGTCGTCAATTGTGATTCTGTGACATGATTTGAAAACATTTATTTAAACATTACTGAAATATAAATATTGTTCATTATCAAGCCCTAATTAAAAGATCTGCAACCAACATTCTAACCAAGTAAAGCGTAGAAACCTAATGACGCTTTGAGTGCATGTTGAACTTCAAATGAAAAGCCTATTACTTCAAACAAACCCTTCCTGAGGTTAACGTACTGATTTCTGCTTCTTCTACAGGTTTGCTGTAATCACCAGCATCCCGGCAGGTGAAACTGTTGAGTTCAAGGTTCCCAACGGGATGGACGGCCGCTATGTTTACATAGGTATCCCTGAAGACAGGAGTACCTGACCCTCTGTGAGGTGGAGGTGTTTGGCTCTGCACTGGATTAGCATTCAATGTAATGGATTTGCAAAGATGCTGTAATGTGTACACAAAGCATCCAAAATAAAATCTGCATATTAAATTTCCTTGTTTGCATAATGTCAAGATTTACTGGTGGAGATTGCAACAAAAGTCTGCCTTGACTTTTGCTTTTACACGGGACTTGTACACCTTCTGCGAATGTGCTTGTCTTATGTCATAAGAAAATAACTGATCTTTTTTGTTTCTATCAATCATTTAAGAACAGTGAAAGCAATGGTTCTGAAGGCAGGTTTTTTATTTTTTTAAATACAGATAAAATAGACAAATATTATAAAACACATCTGAAAGCTTTCTTACCCAAAGTTAGATCAGAAGATCAATCCCCATCATGTCTGTAAGAGTGGTATCTTGATAACTGAAGGGCCACAGACAATATTAAAGTTCAAACAACTAATGTATGTCTGGAGGCCCAAACAAAGACCAGTTTCCTCTGTATGCCTGAGCCGCTTATGTGTTTTTCTGTAGAAAGCATTAATAACAAGACTTCCTTTGGCAAAAAATACAATAAGAAAGAAAGATAACCTTTTTAAGGCCGTACAGTTGTATTTCACAACAAATGTGGGTATTTTTTGTTGTTCTGACAGTTAGAGGCAGTCTACTTGTTTTGCCATAAAAAACACAACTCTTTCTGTCATTTTATAACTGGATTAGGAATGAAGTTTGCCTGCTGAAAGTTGAATGATATGCAGTAGAAATTGTATTTCAAAGCTTCCAAACATGGGAACATCATTTTCCAAAGACTCTTTAAACACTGCTGGCCTCTAAAGAAACATTTCAACAACTTTTGCATTAAAATACTTACACACAAATACATTATAAAAATAATTTTGTCAAGTTTGCAAAGGGTATTGCTTCACAGTATGTGGACATCAAAGATTGGGCCTGCCAGACAAAATGTACTTCTTAAGCCAAAGTCAAAGAAAATAAATTCCTAACATTAAGAAATAATACTGATGTATGAACAGCATGTCTTTGAAAACACCGTTTCCGAAAGTACAAATTCTATATGACAGAACCAAGGAACAATAAAAAGCTAGGAAACCTTTTGGCGTAATGGAAACATTGCTGTATGAAAACAATGCAACAGTAAAGATGGTTGGCAACAGTCCACAGATACTGAGAAGTCAGGGCGAAATGTCCAACCGCTCAGTGAATCAAAGCACCGCAAAGAGGGGGGACTGTTGGGCTTCGAGTAAAAAGCAGCAATGTCAGTGACTGATCAAAACCTAGTGAAAGATCAACAGGTGCTGAACTAGTCCATCTCACGGTGTTATCTGAGATCTTTGGAGACTTTGAGAACTTTGTAGATGTCGTTGGAGAAGACTGTGGTGAAGTGGGGTCGTGAGCTTCTGGACATGTGGGTGCAAAGGGGAACTTTACCAACGTTTTGGGAATCCTCAATGTCCCAGATCTCTGGCATGCTGCACCCGGGCCTGAGCAAAGAGAAAGAAAGACAAGGTTAATGAGATTTACGCACTATTTGTCCTGAAATTCCAGCACCAGTTAAAGAGGCCTATTATGCTTGTAGGGTTCCCCTCTTCTGTAGTGTGATATATAGGTTTTTGTGCCACATTAGAGATAGAATTATGAACCTGAACATTTGCATAATATTTCCTCTTTAGTGCAAAATAAAGTTTAACCCCAGATCAAATGCAATGTAAATACTGTTATATTATATTTTACTATATATTTTGTATTATTCTAAATATTTTTCTAGTTCTCTTCCTCTGTTTTTAATTCTTGTTTTTATGCACCACGACACCAATTCAGATTCCTCATATGTGTAACCTACCTGGTAATAAACCTGTTTCTGAAATATTATCTTCTGTGATTGTAATGTTTGTTGAGTCTCTGAACACTTTCCTTAAATCTTATTCTTTGTTGATGTTGCAGGAAAGATTCCAGACTTTATCTTGCAATACAGTGTTATCATATTATAAAATAAAATATGACAGAAAACAGGTTGAAAAGTCCCCCTTCCTGTGAGAGGGCTCTGGTGGTGTGGAGGTACCTGGTTCTCCGGGTGCACCAGGAATCCTCCAGGACGAAGAAGTCCACCCCCAGCGTCACCAGGTTCCCTTCACTGTGTCTGCAGACATGTGGCTGTACATGGAGTACACCAGCTTGGTTCTCTCCCTGCGAGGAGCACAATAAAGCATTGATACGGTGCACAAGTTGGAGAACAACTACATGCAAAGTAAAGCAGTACAGAGGTGCAAGTCAATTGTGAAGTCACTTTGTTACCACTTAAAGTGCTGCATTTTAAATCGTGCTTCAGTAAAGGTGCAAAAGTAAAATGACTATTTAAGCGTAATGGCCCATTTCTGAATAATATATATATTCAATTACTGTATTAATTTCTGAATGGTCAGTAGATCAATTTGCATCAAATTAAGTCATCATCTGTTTATTTAAAAAATAGCAAAAATAATAATAGTGAATAACAAACTTTTAACAAAAGATTTGTAGCAATGTGGCGTATCTTTAGTATCCTTTGGTTGAAAGTGTTTTTTCCTTCATCGTTTAACCCTCCTGGTGTCTTCGGGTCAAATCTGACCGATTTACTACTTTCATCAATCATAACTTTTTGTTTTACATTCGATTGCATTAAGGCTTCATGATATCCTTCACAGTAGACATTTGAACATATACAATTGCTGATCACCACTTTCATTGAATTTTAGATGATTTAGTCAACTTTGTAACACCCATGGTGTTCCCGGTCAAAAATGACCGCCATGAAGAAAAGGAATTAGTAACCATCCGGATCAGATAAAACACACACACACACACACATACACACACACACACACACACACACACACACACACACACACACACACACACACACACACACACACACACACACACACACACACACACACACACACACACACACACACACACACACACACCACACACACACACACCACACACACACACACACAAACACCACACGCACGCACACACATACTCTAGATGTGTCCCCCCCCCTTATGTGCCCATCCCCCATGTGAATCACACCTGACACAAACACACACACACACACAGAAATATTTGACACATTTCCCGCTCTTATGTGCCCACATGGATCACACCTGGCACACGCAATACATGTTCAGTGTCTATTCTTTGTATATTTACTAGGGCTGTCAGTAGATTAAAATATTTAATCGCGATTAATCGCATGATGTCCATAGTTAATCGCAAATTAATCGCACATTTTTTATCTGTTCTAAATGTACCTTAGAGGAATATTTTTCAAGTTTTTAATATTGTATCAACATATGAGTGGACAAATATGCTTTGTGCAAATGTTTGTTTATTATCATTAAACAAGCAATAGCAAGCAGCTATTGTCTGAGATCGCATGATGTAGTATTGTTAGATGTGCCAAGAGCAAGGACTGAGGTAAGACAGCTTTTATGTGCGCAGCTCCACTTGCTTGGAACAATCTTCAGCAAGAATTGAAACTGAGCAATCTCATTCCTCTGCATGTTTTTAAAGCTAGGCTAAATGAAATGCTCGTTGATACGATGGGTACTTGTAAATGTCTATAACTATGTAAATGTATCCTGTAAATATAATGTCCTTTATTGTTTTATGTTTCATGTGGAACCTATATGCTGCAGGTCTCCCTTGAAAAAAGAGATCTATGATCTCAATGGGACCATCTGGTTAAATAAAGGTTTGAAATGAAAATCATTGGAACAATGACATCTCTACATATCTCTCTACATATATCTCTATATCTCATCTCTCTCTCTCTCTCTCTCTCTTCTCTCTCTCTCTCTCTCTCTCTCTCTCCACCCCCCCCCCCCCCCCCCCCAGTGTTCATCGCTGTCGTCCCCACTTTCAGCTTCTTCCAGTTTGCGCTTCGTCTTAGCTGGTGTCAACCATTCACTGTTCTCATCAGTGAATCCTTCAGAGAAAAGGTAACGGACGATAAACAGCGTGGATATGTGCTGTGATATAATCACTTTAGCAACACTATGTTCAGAATAACTTGCTAGCCTGTTCCACTCTCTGGGTGTTTCTCAATCGCGAGTAAAGCTGCTGCAGAGCCACTATTTCAAGCATACTACGCATCGAGTGCCGCCGAAGTACTGTTCCAATCTCCAGGGGTGTTTCTCAATCGCGAGTACGCTTGCTTGGTAGCACATGTCTGCCGAGCATCTTCCTTCAGAAGCGAGTCAAGAATACTTCCTGGCATTCGGAAAACGAAGTGTGGAACACGCTAGCAAGTGTGCAGGTGTGCGTCATATGAGAGGCCCGCCTTACATCTTCCGCCACAGATTTGGGGAAATTGGTCCGTGCGCAAAGCATTGTGGGGATTTTAAGACCGCGGAGTCTACTCATGTGCAGCCTCGATATTTCTCCAAACGGAGTACGCCGGGCTCGGTAGATTTCCAAGTATGCTGGAGATTGGAACAGTACTTCAGTGGCACTCGATGACGTAGTAGTATGCTTGAAATAGTGGCTCTGAAGCAGCTTTACTCGCGATTGAGAAACACCCCAGCATACTTGGAAATCTACCGAGCCCGGCGTACTCCGTTTGGAGAAATATCGAGGCTGCACATGAGTAGGCTCTCGATATTTAGTTTTTATTTTGATCCTGGTGGACTGATCATATTGGGCTCTGACACTGTTTATTTTACCTCAGTTCTGACTTGAGAGGGAATGTTTGGTCAAACACTTTGTGTTTTGTCTCATAGTGGCATTTCACATTGGCACATGTCTTTCATTTTTTTAAAGCACGTTGAATTGCCTTGTGTTGAAAGGTGCTATATAAATAAACTTGCCTTGCCTTACTCCTCTACATTTATTTAATACCTTTAGTTACTTCACAGATGTGGATGAATGATGTGAAATATAATCAAGTGTTAAATCAGACTTTAGTTCCACCTGGAGTAAATTCACAAGCTACCCTGCAGTATACAAAGTCATTCAAACTAGCTGCACCTTCACCAGCTTTGAGAACACTTTAATGATCAATCATTATAAAACATATCATATATATTATTCTGAAATGGAACAATCTGCACAATGACTACTTTTACTTTTAGTACATTTATTATATTTGAAGCTAATACTTTTTCTACTTTTACTTGAGTAACATTTTGCATGCAGGACTTTAACTGTAAAGGAGTATTCCTACACTCTGGTAACTTTTACTCAAGTAGAAGATCAGAGTACTTTTCCCACCTCTGCACACAGCATCATATAAACATATATTTCTCTTGCATTTGTACCTATGAGACAATATATACATAAATTATTATTAAATATATATATATATATATTATATCAATGTGAAAACTAAATCCTAGTTAAATGAAACTGTTGGATCAGTGCAGTTATTTCTCTGAGATTAAAGCAATGGTTGAGCAAACATGAACTCATATGAATGTTTCATCAGTGTGTCCTTAGATAACTACTGGAACCTTGATCTGCTGGCTAGAACTGGGTTCATGTACCTGGGAGTATACTACATGGTATTAAGTGATTGGATGCTGATCATGATTATTGATTGACTTTGGGGGAAGATATCATACAAATAGCTCAGCTTTAAGGGCTATTATCTACAGACACTTCTTGAAGTTCTGAGATCAAGTAACTTCGACTCAGAGTTATTTTGTTGGGACAAAACCTCTATTCTCACCGGGAATCAGGGTAAGCATTTCAATTCTCATTCCTACTATTTATTTAAAAATCTTGTATGTTTCAAACATTTTGTAATAATATTAATGTTTTGCAGCGGTGGAAGAAATATTCGGCTCCTTTACTTAGGTAAAAGTACTGATACTGCAATGTAAATTGCTCCATTGCAAGGAAAATACTGCATTGAGAATGATACTTAAGTAAATGTTTTAAGTATGATATATAAAAAGAAATCTAAATCCAAAAAAATCTTCACATTTGAAAAGCTAGAACTTTGAAAAATGTTTACACCCAAAACTGTATTAAACAATTAGTAAAAGCAAAAACAGAAATTCTGGTTAATAATCTGGGGAGATTACTCCTAGGATCAAACCGGAGGTCACAAGTAATGTAATGCACTTTTCAGTGACCTCCCGAAAAAACGACTGACAAACTTCAGCTCATCCAAAACTCTGCAGCTCTGCGGATAACCAGAACTAAGAAGAGAGAACACATTAGTCCAGTTTTAGCTGCTCTTTACTGGCTTCCTGTTTACTTTAGTATTGATTTGAAGGTCCTCCTGCTGACATATACTGTAAGGCCCTAATGGGCAAGGACCTAGCTATATTGCTAACTCCCTTGTCAGCCACAAGCCGTCAAGAACACTGCGTTCCTCTGCTGCTGGTTTGTTAGAGGTTCCAAACAGCCGCAAAAAGACGTTTGGTGATGCAGCTTTCGTTAATTATGCCCCAAAGCTATGGAACAAAATACCTAGAGACATCAGGGATGCCTGCTCAGTAGTGATGTGTCGGTCGCGAACGAGCCGATTCTTTTGAACGGCTCTTGGTACGAACGAGGGGAACCGAGTCCTACTTGGTGAGAGCCGTTCTTGTTATCGTTCAATCGTTGGTCCGCACTCACTGCCTGCCAAAATCCACTCGCCTTTTAAAAAGCTTGATTTTGTTCCCCAAACGTATTCTGTGAAGATCCGCCCCTACTCTGTTTGGTAGGTTTCAGCACGAGGAGTGAGATGGGGTGGGTCTTAACGGAATACGCGAGAGAGAGAAGTCATAACAAGTGGTACAGGACAGGTAGACAACGTGTTTTTCGGATGGAAAATGAGCCAAACGCGAAAACGCAGCAGCATTTGGATTCACTTCAACCAAAACCCAGGCAGTGATAAAGTGCACCATTTGTAAAGGCAAAATATCCTTTAAAGCAGGATCAACAAATAATCTCCATCGCCACTTAAAAACACAGTATCTAATATTAAGAGTTGCATGAATTTCATTCAAGGCAAGGCAACTTTATTTACTTAACACATACAGAGGGTAAATCAAAGTACATTCACTGACATGATGACATGGATATGGCGCCACCTTGTGTCATGTTTACAATGCCGATTATTGACATTAGGTCTGGCAATACAGTCAATCATTATCCTGGTGATTATTTTGCAGATAAACCTAGTAACCTTAAAAAACGGCTCTTTTGAACGGCTCTTTTGAACGGCTCTTTGAAAGGAACGGAGCCATAAGATCCGGCTCCCTTCAAAGAGCCATAATTCCCATCACTACTGCTCAGTGGAAGTCTTTGAAAATAAAAATACAATTTAGCCTTTTAGGAAGCAAACTCCTGCTCTCTGCTGCACTTTCTCAATGAACTCTGATGCATTTTGACCTGTCACCTGATTGTGTGTTGCACTATCCTCCTTTTAGGGGACCTATCATGCAAAATGCACTTTTGATGTCTTTCATACATAAATATGTGTCCCCGGTGTGTCAGGGATGTTTTGTATCTTACAGACAGGTTACGAAAAATCATTTATTTCAATACACTTAGATCTGATTTTCATTTATTAAATGATGCCTTTCAGAAATAACAAAGAAATGTGTTTTATGTTAAATATTCTTTTAATGACTATCCTAGGTCTCATCCAGAATGATGAAACTCAGTGTTTTCCTGCTCATGCTCCTCATGGAGACGTGCTCTGCCTCCACTTATCGTGAGTATGAATCGTTTATATAAGACGTTTTCCCTATAAAACATAACAGGGAAGTGAACGTAAGGCTGTCCATTAGCAAGAAAAGCAGGTTTATACAAATTAAGTTAATTGTCTAGATCAGTGGTTCCCAACCTTTTTGGTCTCGTTTACCCCTTGAGCTGGTCTCCATTCTAGAAGAGCCCCCTCACTCATCTGTGATGATGCACATACATTGTTTCTTGTTAAACCCTTTCTAATCGTATTAACCAAACTGCTCCTAGTTGATAAGTCACCCTTAATACAAATGCATTTAATCATCTTGACCTTTACACTTATTCTAGCAGTTTCAACATCTTTTGTTAAGACTAGAGCTTTTAAAGAGAGACTCGACCTTGCTTATCTTTCGTAAACTTTGACAACCCCTGGTTGGGAACCACTGGTCTAGATTATAGCTTTAGCTCCAAAAAAAAAGAGTTATGTAATGCATGAAATATTGTAATCTCACTGCTCACATTAGATACTGTATGTTTTGCTGCTCCAATAACTAGTTATTGTTATTGTGGTAATACTGTTTGAATGTAACTGTGAACACATCGCCATGTAAGAAATCCCAGCTAAGCAACACAAACAAATACAGAAAACACATTCAATCTCCAATTCATCAGCACGTGTTCAGCGTTTGGAAAATAACACTGCATAGACATTAAAACACTTATAAACATCTTTATCAAGTTGGCAACACGTGCATGCTAAGGCAACCTGCTGCAAATTCAGAAAGCGTAACCCAACTCACAATGGAATAGTTTTTAATGATCACCGTTCACAGATCTAACATCAAGTCATCATTTACTTTCTGAGAAACGTGCAGCATTTCTCTGTTTGTAGTTTGTGTTTTTTCTATTTTCTATTTTCTTTAGTTGTTGTGCGTTGAATATTCAGGACCAGTTATCTGTTGGAACACTAATGTAGCTTAAACCATTTTCCAATGTGTGTATATAATTATATATCGAACTGTCTCTTTTCTAGAAAACGTGGCGTTGCGTGGAAAAGCGACCCAATCAAACCGTTATGAGCACTTCTTTGGAGCTGCCATCAGCGCTATTGATGGAAACCGTGACAATAAGTTCATTCTGGATCGTGCCCACACTGATCAGAAAGCAACCCCTGGTGGAGAGTGGACCTGCTGGAGCCCTACATCGTCACTCCGTCATCATCTCCAACAGAGGAGACAGCTATTCAGAAAGGCTTGTGGGGCACAGGTCCACATCGGCAACTCTTTAGTCGACAATGGTGCATCAAACCCAGTGTAAGACATTTCCTGCACACATTTTATTCATTTGTTTTGTGTAACTGTCTGAGCATTTTGTTTATTTCTCCTCTCCCCTGTTAATTGATCACCACCAGTAGACAGAGGTGTATTAAGATGCTTTACTTGAGTAAAAGTACAGATACCCTAGTTTCAAAATATTTCATTACAAGGAAAATTCCTGCATTCAAAATGTTTCTTAAGTAAAAGTACAAAAGTATTATCAGCAAAATGTACTTAATGATTAAATGTACATATGTATGTGACATTTCTAGATATATTCATGCATTAAGAAGCATTTTACAAGTTTAATTGTATTTATATGATTTGACTGTTTTGTGACTTAAAGAGTTAGTCCCCTAGTTTAATTGTTAGAGATACATTTAGTTAAAAGTAGCTAAAGCTGTTTAATGAATGTACTGGAATAACAATTACATTATTTCCGTATTGAAATGTAGAGGAATAGGAGTAGAAAGTAGAATGAAATGGAAATACTCAAGTTAAGTACAAGTACCTCAAAACTGTAAATGTACTACCCACCTCTGCCAGTAGATTCTCATAGAAACTGTTCCTAAATGTTTCAACCATGTCATTTTACTTATTTGCTTATCAGAAATATAGGCAATGCTGAAGTGCGTTAAACTTGCATCGTCTTTCATATCTCGCAGTGGGTGCCCCCCTGATTGCAAAAAGGAGTCAGATTGTATAGAAGTCTATGATGAAATTACCAGTTACCTTTTATCTAACTGTTGAAGCCTTAGGGGTATAACATGTCATTCATGTTCTTCTTTCTTTCTCACTTTTGTTCTCTTTCTTTTAGGGTTGGTACAATTTCTACAATAGAGGCATTGACCACTCTGACTTTCACTCATCGTGTGGAGGGACGCTATGTGACTGTGCGTATACCGGGTAATGGAAAGTCCTTACCCTCTGTGAGGTGGAAGTCTACGGGTACCATGCCCCAACTGGTGAGGGTTTGGGATCTTACATAAATAATGTGTGATTTCCATCTAAACAAGGAACTGTCATAAAAGCCAAGCGGCTGAAAAGTTAACTCAATGCAGAAGTGCCTTAAACCTGCATTCTTTCTAAAAGTCTGATTGTGTAGAAGTCTATGAAAAATGTTCCTGCAACTCACTTGATGTATTACCGCTGGAAAGAGTGTACCCATTAGTTTATGATCTCAATTGTTTGTTTCAAGTCTTCTTCAATCCAGCATGATGTTCAAGTTGTAAAATATGGTCCCATTAATAGGAAAAAGAGAAAGGATGTACCAGCCTTTCATGTCACTTATGATTACTAAAACAGGTCTTATTTTGTATAAAGTTTAATTTGCCAAAACTGAATGACACATTTAGTTAGTTAGTTACTTAGTGCAGTTGTAGTTATATATAACTTTAACTATAGACACAATATATTATAGACTACAGCATAATATTACTTTAATTCCTATTTTCCAATAACAAATAACTATATGGTAGTTATTTGTTTATATATGGTGGGGTTATCCCTTTTATGTCCTTCATCCTGATGGCAAATTAAATCAAATCTTTTGAGAGTCATGGTGAAACAGTATAATAAAAAACAATCTGCATCAGGAGTCATACATGTTATTGATTTAACCTAAATCTTTGTTTTGTTTTTTTGTTGCAGAAGATAACCTGGCCATTCAAGGAAAAGCCACACAGTCATCAGTGTTCAGCTGTCTATGCATATAAAGCCATTGATGGGAATCGGCCTCCAAGTGGGCTAAGGGTTCCTGCACTCACACAGACAATGAAATGGAACCCCTGGTGGAGGCTGCTCTGCCCAAAACACACAAAGTGTTTTCTGTTAAGATAACCAACCGATATGAAGCCCCCAACGACTCAATGGAGCCGAGATCCGCATTGGAGATTCTCTTGTAAACAATGGTGCTGACAATCCCAGGTAACTTAGAGCCTGTCCTATACTAATATTAAAAAGTCACTAAATTGGTATTTTGTTGGAACACGTTTGAGGAACAATTATTCAGTTTTTCTCTCTCAAGTTTACCTGGTGCTACATTTTGGATTAACATCCTTACATTGCCAAGAAATAGGATTGGAGCGGGAATACCCTTCATTCATGAATGATTCCTGCAATGTGTTCTGATCTGATCACAGAAATGGACAAATACCAAGGTCGACAAATAAAGGCCTGATCGAGGGTCGTCAATTGTGATTCTGTGACATGATTTGAAAACATTATTTAAACATTACTGAAATATAAATATTGTTCATTATCAAGCCCTAATTAAAAGATCTGCAACCAACATTCTAACCAAGTAAAGCGTAGAAACCTAATGACGCTTTGAGTGCATGTTGAACAAATGAAAAGCCTATTACTTCAACAAACCCTTCCTGAGGTTAATGTAGTGATTTCTGCTTCTTCTACAGGTTTGCTGTAATCACCAGCATCCCGGCAGGTAAACTGTTGAGTTCAAGGTTCCCAACGGGATGGACGGCCGCTATGTTTACATAGGTATCCCTGGAAGAAGGAGTACCTGACCCTCTGTGAGGTGGAGGTGTTTGGCTCTGCACTGGATTAGCATTCAATGTAATGGATTTGCAAAGATGCTGTAATGTGTACACAAAGCATCCAAAATAAAATCTGCATATTAAATTTCCTTGTTTGCATAATGTCAAGATTTACTGGTGGAGATTGCAACAAAAGTCTGCCTTGACTTTTGCTTTTACACGGGACTTGTACACCTTCTGCGAATGTGCTTGTCTTATGTCATAAGAAAATAACTGATCTTTTTTTTTTCTATCAATCATTTAAGAACAGTGAAAGCAATGGTTCTGAAGGCAGGTTTTTTATTTTTTAAATACAGATAAAATAGACAAATATTATAAAACACATCTGAAAGCTTTCTTACCCAAAGTTAGATCAGAAGATCAATCCCCATCATGTCTGTAAGAGTGGTATCTTGATAACTGAAGGGCCACAGACAATATTAAAGTTCAAACAACTAATGTATGTCTGGAGGCCCAAACAAAGACCAGTTTCCTCTGTATGCCTGAGCCGCTTATGTGTTTTTCTGTAGAAAGCATTAATAACAAGACTTCCTTTGGCAAAAAATACAATAAGAAAGAAAGATAACCTTTTTAAGGCCGTACAGTTGTATTTCACAACAAATGTGGGTATTTTTTTGTTCTGACAGTTAGAGGCAGTCTACTTGTTTTGCCATAAAAAACACAACTCTTTCTGTCATTTTATAACTGGATTAGGAATGAAAGTTTGCCTGCTGAAAGTTGAATGATATGCAGTAGAAATTGTATTTCAAAGCTTCCAAACATGGGAACATCATTTCCAAAGACTCTTTAAACACTGCTGGCCTCTAAAGAAACATTTCAACAACTTTTGCATAAAATACTTACACACAAATACATTATAAAAATAATTTTGTCAAGTTTGCAAAGGGTATTGCTTCACAGTATGTGGACATCAAAGATTGGGCCTGCCAGACAAAATGTACTTCTTAAGCCAAAGTCAAAGAAAATAAATTCCTAACATTAAGAAATAATACTGATGTATGAACAGCATGTCTTTGAAAACACCGTTTCCGAAAGTAAAATTCTATATGACAGAACCAAGGGAACAATAAAAAGCTAGGAAACCTTTTGGCGTAATGGAAACATTGCTGTATGAAAACAATGCAACAGTAAAGATGGTTGGCAACAGTCCACAGATACTGAGAAGTCAGGGCGAAATGTCCAACCGCTCAGTGAATCAAAGCACCGCAAAGAGGGGGAACTGTTGGGCTTCGAGTAAAAAGCAGCAATGTCAGTGACTGATCAAAACCTAGTGAAAGATCAACAGGTGCTGAACTAGTCCATCTCACGGTGTTATCTGAGAACTTTGAGTAGATGTCGTTGGAGAAGACTGTGGTGAAGTGGGGTCGTGAGCTTCTGGACATGTGGGTGCAAAGGGGAACTTTACCAACGTTTTGGGAATCCTCAATGTCCCAGATCTCTGGCATGCTGCACCCGGGCCTGAGCAAAGAGAAAGGAAGACAAGGTTAATGAGATTTACACACTATTTGTCCTGAAATTCAAGTCAATTTAGATTTTTTAAATGATTATATATAATATATATACATAACCATGTCCTAAAATGCAGACATGAGTGGTTACCATCAAATACAGAACAGAGGGTGCCATGATTTAACCATACAGAAACACTCTTTCCAGCACCAGTTAAAGAGGCCCTATTATGCTTGTAGGGGGTCCCCTCTTCTGTAGTGTGATATATAGGTTTTGTGCCACATTAGAGGAGATAGAACTATGAACCTGAACATTTGCATAATATTTCCTCTTTAGTGCAAAATAAAGTTTAACCCCAGATCAAATGCAATGTAAATACTGTTATATTATATTTTACTATATATTTTGTATTATTCTAAATATTTTTCTAGTTCTCTTCTCTGTTTTTAATTCTTGTTTTTATGCACCACGACACCAAGTCAGATTCCTCATATGTGTAACCTACCTGGTAATAAACCTGTTTCTGAAATATTATCTTCTGTGATTGTAATGTTTGTTGAGTCTCTGAACACTTTCCTTAAATCTTATTCTTTGTTGATGTTGCAGGAAAGATTCCAGACTTTATCTTGCAATACAGTGTTATCATATTATAAAATAAAATATGACAGAAAACAGGTTGAAAAGTCCCCCTTCCTGTGAGAGGGCTCTGGTGGTGTGGAGGTACCTGGTTCTCCGGGTGCACCAGGAATCCTCCAGGACGAAGAAGTCCACCCCCAGCGTCACCAGGTTCCCCTTCACTGTGTCTGCAGACATGTGGCTGTACATGGAGTACACCAGCTTGGTTCTCTCCCTGCGAGGAGCACAATAAAGCATTGATACGGTGCACAAGTTGGAGAACAACTACATGCAAAGTAAAGCAGTACAGAGGTGCAAGTCAATTGTGAAGTCACTTTGTTACCACTTAAAGTGCTGCATTTTAAATCGTGCTTCAGTAAAGGTGCAAAAGTAAAATGACTATTTAAGCGTAATGGCCCATTTCTGATAATCTATATATTCAATTACTGTATTAATTTCTGAATGGTCAGTAGATCAATTTGCATCAAATTAAGTCATCATCTGTTTATTTAAAAAATAGCAAAAATAATAATAGTGAATAACAAACTTTTAACAAAAGATTTGTAGCAATGTGGCGTATCTTTAGTATCCTTTGGTTGAAAGTGTTTTTTCCTTCATCGTTTAACCCTCCTGGTGTCTTCGGGTCAAATCTGACCGATTTACTACTTTCATCAATCATAACTTTTTTGTTTTACATTCGATTGCATTAAGGCTTCATGATATCCTTCACAGTAGACATTTGAACATATACAATTGCTGATCACCACTTTCATTGAATTTTAGATGATTTAGTCAACTTTGTAACACCCATGGTGTTCCCGGTCAAAAATGACCGCCATGAAGAAAAGGAATTAGTAACCATCCGGATCAGATAAAACACACACACACACACACATACACACACACACACACACACACACACACACACACACACACACACACACACACACACACACACACACACACACACACACAACACACACACACACAATACATGTTCAGTGTCTATTCTTTGTATATTTACTAGGGCTGTCAGTAGATTAAAATATTTAATCGCGATTAATCGCATGATGTCCATAGTTAATCGCAAATTAATCGCACATTTTTTATCTGTTCTAAATGTACCTTAGAGGAATATTTTTCAAGTATTTTTACTCGTATCAACATATGAGTGGACAAATATGCTTTATGCAAATGTTTGTTTATTATCATTAAACAAGCAATAGCAAGCAGCTATTGTCTGAGATCGCATGATGTAGTATTGTTAGATGTGCCAAGAGCAAGGACTGTCTTAGGTAAGACAGCTTTTATGTGCGCAGCTCCACTTGCTTGGAACAATCTTCAGCAAGAATTGAAACTGAGCAATCTCATTCCTCTGCATGTTTTTAAAGCTAGGCTAAATGAAATGCTCGTTGATACGATGGGTACTTGTAAATGTCTATAACTATGTAAATGTATCCTGTAAATATAATGTCCTTTATTGTTTTATGTTTCATGTGGAACCTATATGCTGCAGGTCTCCCTGAAAAAGAGATCTATGATCTCAATGGGACCATCTGGTTAAATAAAGGTTTGAAATGAAAATCATTGGAACAATGACATCTCTATATATCTCTCTACATATATCTCTATATATCTCTCTCTCTCTCTCTCTCTCTATCTCTCTCTATCTCTCTCTCTCTCTCTCTCTCTCTCTCTCTCTCTCTCTCTCTCTCTCCCCCCCCCCCCCCCCAGTGTTCATCGCTGTCGTCCCCACTTTCAGCTTCTTCCAGTTTGCGCTTCGTCTTAGCTGGTGTCAACCATTCACTGTTCTCATCAGTGAATCCTTCAGAGAAAAGGTAACGGACGATAAACAGCGTGGATATGTGCTGTGATATAATCACTTTAGCAACACTATGTTCAGAATAACTTGCTAGCCTGTTCCACTCTCTGGGTGTTTCTCAATCGCGAGTAAAGCTGCTGCAGAGCCACTATTTCAAGCATACTACGCCATCGAGTGCCGCCGAAGTACTGTTCCAATCTCCAGGGGTGTTTCTCAATCGCGAGTACGCTTGCTTGGTAGCACATGTCTGCCGAGCATCTTCCTTCAGAAGCGAGTCAAGAATACTTCCTGGCATTCGGAAAACGAAGTGTGGAACACGCTAGCAAGTGTGCAGGTGTGCGTCAAATGAGAGGCCCGCCTTACATCTTCCGCCACAGATTTGGGGAAATTGGTCCGTGCGCAAAGCATTGTGGGGATTTTAAGACCGCGGAGTCTACTCATGTGCAGCCTCGATATTTCTCCAAACGGAGTACGCCGGGCTCGGTAGATTTCCAAGTATGCTGGAGATTGGAACAGTACTTCAGTGGCACTCGATGACGTAGTATGCTTGAAATAGTGGCTCTGAAGCAGCTTTACTCGCGATTGAGAAACACCCCAGCATACTTGGAAATCTACCGAGCCCGGCGTACTCCGTTTGGAGAAATATCGAGGCTGCACATGAGTAGACTCTCGATATTTAGTTTTATTATTTTGATCCTGGTGGACTGATCATATTGGGCTCTGACACTGTTTATTTTACCTCAGTTCTGACTTGAGAGGGAATGTTTGGTCAAACACTTTGTGTTTTGTCTCATAGTGGCATTTCACATTGGCACATGTCTTTCATTTTTTTAAAGCACGTTGAATTGCCTTGTGTTGAAAGGTGCTATATAAATAAACTTGCCTTGCCTTACTCCTCTACATTTATTTAATACCTTTAGTTACTTCACAGATGTGGATGAATGATGTGAAATATAATCAAGTGTTAAATCAGACTTTAGTTCCACCTGGAGTAAATTCACAAGCTACCCTGCAGTATACAAAGTCATTCAAACTAGCTGCACCTTCACCAGCTTTGAGAACACTTTAATGATCAATCATTATAAAACATATCATATATTATTCTGAAATGGAACAATCTGCACAATGACTACTTTTACTTTTAGTACATTTATTATATTTTGAAGCTAATACTTTTTCTACTTTTACTTGAGTAACATTTTGCATGCAGGACTTTAACTGTAAAGGAGTATTCCTACACTCTGGTAACTTTTACTCAAGTAGAAGATCAGAGTACTTTTCCCACCTCTGCACACAGCATCATATAAACATATATTTCTCTTGCATTTGTACCTATGAGACAATATATACATAATATATTATAAATATATATATATATATATATATATATATATTTATCAATGTGATAAACTAAATCCTAGTTAAATGAAACTGTTGGATCAGTGCAGTTATTTCTCTGAGATTAAAGCAATGGTTGAGCAAACATGAACTCATATGAATGTTTCATCAGTGTGTCGTTAGATAACTACTGGAACCTTGATCTGCTGACTGGAACTGGGTTCATGTGCCTGGGAGTATACTACATGGTATTAAGTGATTGGATGCTGATCATGATTATTGATTGACTTTGGGGGAAGATATCATACAAATAGCTCAGCTTTAAGGGCTATTATCTACAGACACTTCTTGAAGTTCTGAGATCAAGTAACTTCGACTCAGAGTTATTTTGTTGGGACAAAACCTCTATTCTCACCGGGAATCAGGGTAAGCATTTCAATTCTCATTCCTACTATTTTATTTAAAAATCTTGTATGTTTCAAACATTTTGTAATAATATTAATGTTTTGCAGCGGTGGAAGAAATATTCGGCTCCTTTACTTAGGTAAAAGTACTGATACTGCAATGTAAATTGCTCCATTGCAAGGAAAATACTGCATTGAGAATGATACTTAAGTAAATGTTTTTAAGTATGATATATAAAAAGAAATCTAAATCCAAAAAAATCTTCACATTTGAAAAGCTAGAACTTTGAAAAATGTTTACACCCAAAACTGTATTAAACAATTAGTAAAAGCAAAAACAGAAATTCTGGTTAATAATCTGGGGAGATTTACTCCTAGGATCAAACCGGAGGTCACAAGTAATGTAATGCACTTTTCAGTGACCTCCCGAAAAAACGACTGACAAACTTCAGCTCATCCAAAACTCTGCAGCTCTGCGGATAACCAGAACTAAGAAGAGAGAACACATTAGTCCAGTTTTAGCTGCTCTTTACTGGCTTCCTGTTTACTTTAGTATTGATTTGAAGGTCCTCCTGCTGACATATACTGTAAGGCCCTAATGGGCAAGGACCTAGCTATATTGCTAACTCCCTTGTCAGCCACAAGCCGTCAAGAACACTGCGTTCCTCTGCTGCTGGTTTGTTAGAGGTTCCCAGAAACAGCCGCAAAAAGACGTTTGGTGATGCAGCTTTCGTTAATTATGCCCCAAAGCTATGGAACAAAATACCTAGAGACATCAGGGATGCCTGCTCAGTAGTGATGTGTCGGTCGCGAACGAGCCGATTCTTTTGAACGGCTCTTTGGTACGAACGAGGGGAACCGAGTCCTACTTGGTGAGAGCCGTTCTTGTTATCGTTCAATCGTTGGTCCGCACTCACTGCCTGCCAAAATCCACTCGCCTTTTAAAAAGCTTGATTTTGTTCCCCAAACGTATTCTGTGAAGATCCGCCCCTACTCTGTTTGGTAGGTTTCAGCACGAGGAGTGAGATGGGGTGGGTCTTAACGGAATACGCGAGAGAGAGAAGTCATAACAAGTGGTACAGGACAGGTAGACAACGTGTTTTTCGGATGGAAAATGAGCCAAACGCGAAAACGCAGCAGCATTTGGATTCACTTCAACCAAAGTGATAAAGCGCACCATTTGTAAAGGCAAAATATCCTTTAAAGCAGGATCAACAAATAATCTCCATCGCCACTTAAAAACACAGTATCTAATATTAAGAGTTGCATGAATTTCATTCAAGGCAAGGCAACTTTATTTACTTAACACATACAGAGGGTAAATTCAAAGTACATTCACTGACATGATGACATGGATATGGCGCCACCTTGTGTCATGTTTACAATGCCGATTATTGACATTAGGTCTGGCAATACAGTCAATCATTATCCTGGTGATTATTTTGCAGATAAACCTAGTAACCTTAAAAAAACGGCTCTTTTGAACGGCTCTTTGAAAGGAACGGAGCCATAAGATCCGGCTCCCTTCAAAGAGCCATAATTCCCATCACTACTGCTCAGTGGAAGTCTTTGAAAATAAAAATACAATTTAGCCTTTTAGGAAGCAAACTCCTGCTCTCTGCTGCACTTTCTCAATGAACTCTGATGCATTTTGACCTGTCACCTGATTGTGTGTTGCACTATCCTCCTTTTAAAGGGGACCTATCATGCAAAATGCACTTTTTGATGTCTTTCATACATAAATATGTGTCCCCGGTGTGTCAGGGATGTTTTGTATCTTGCAGACAGGTTACGAAAAATCATTTATTTCAATACACTTAGATCTGATTTTCATTTATTAAATGATGCCTTTCAGAAATAACAAAGAAATGTGTTTTATGTTAAATATGTTCTTTTAATGACTATCCTAGGTCTCATCCAGAATGATGAAACTCAGTGTTTTCCTGCTCATGCTCCTCATGGAGACGTGCTCTGCCTCCACTTATCGTGAGTATGAATCGTTTATATAAGACGTTTTCCCTATAAAACATAACAGGGAAGTGAACGTAAGGCTGTCCATTAGCAAGAAAAGCAGGTTTATACAAATTAAGTTTAATTGTCTAGATCAGTGGTTCCCAACCTTTTTGGTCTCGTTTACCCCTTGAGCTGGTCTCCATTCTAGAAGAGCCCCTCACTCATCTGTGATGATGCACATACATTGTTTCTTGTTAAACCCTTTACTAATCGTATTTAACCAAACTGCTCCTTAGTTGATAAGTCACCCTTAATACAAATGCATTTAATCATCTTGACCTTTACACTTATTCTAGCAGTTTCAACATCTTTTGTTAAGACTAGAGCTTTTAAAGAGAGACTCGACCTTGCTTATCTTTCGTAAACTTTGACAACTCCTGGTTGGGAACCACTGGTCTAGATTATAGCTTTAGCTCCAAAAAAAGAGTTATGTAATGCAGGGGTTCCCAACCCCCGGTCCGCGGACCGGTTACTGCCGGGCCGCGAAATAGCTGTGAGTTTATCGTAATATTTGCAGAATTATAAATATATAAAAATATTTTATCATAATATTTTTTCAAAAAGTGTTTAATTTTCGCACCTATGCCACCAGTCATATTATTTCATCCATTAGCTAGTTAATCTTTCACCAGAAAACGGTTGAAAATGGCTTTTATGATGTTCCGAGGGATTCGGCGGCTCAGCCTAGGTCTCAGCCTAGGTCTCAGCCTCTTGTGCGCACGAGCATGTTACCGGTGCGCCAAGTAGGAGAGGAGCACACAGGAGACAACCGTTTGATTGCAGACTGTTATGTTTATGTGGGGAAATGGAGGTGCATACATTATTTGAGATATATTTCAAACTCTGACTTCATTTTAAGGACATGTCGGCCAGGGGTGTAGAGCTATTTGTTTAAGCACCGGATTGGCAAAACAGGAGAGTAAACCAGTCTGCCTTGATCTATGAATTAATGTCCGGGACTCTCACGGTATCTGCTGCCCGCAGCTGTTTTATAGAAGGAAACCCTCCTTCACTTCATGATTTGGCTGCAGCATCAGGAGGCAGCGGGACGTATACTCGGTAAAGAGCTGTGCCTTTTTACGCACCGCCTTCGCTGTGTTTAACTTAATCAGAACAGTTTAAAAGTGACTGCAGGCTATGTGTTAACCACACACACATCTACACACATCGAACTGCCCGATTACTCCCCCTTTTATTAGTTGTATGAAGGAGATGTCCAGTCAGTCACCAAGGCGCATGATGTGTGTGTATGTGCTCTGCTCTGCTCAGCTCTGTGTGTTCGTGTCTGTCCGACACCGGCATGTATGCGGCTGTTCCCAAAATAAATTAGTTTAATTTAATCTCGATGTAGTGCTAAATGCTGTCGGGAGTGCACCGGCACGAACGACACTATCATAATATCTTCTCCACACACACACACACACACACACACACACACACACACACACACACACACACACACACACACACACACACACACACACACACACACACACACACACACACACACACACACACACACACACACACACACACACCCACACCCACACCCACACCCACCCCCTGGCGACCGGACATCTCCTTCATAATGCGCCTTCTCCTCGTTTCCCCAGCATTCACTGGATTATCCGTAAATCATACAAACAAAACCAAAACGTTGATTTATCTGTTTTCCCGTTTTGGTTTCCGAAAAACCAAAAAACAACACCGGTTCTTTTTTAAACTTTGTTAATATGTTTTGGATGCATATTGTTCTAGTATTTGTTCAGGCTGTTACATACAATTAGCCTCTGTTGCTACCTGCTGGTGGTGAGTAAATATTAAAATCAGTTAAAATTGACAACCGGTCCGCGATTTTTTTTTAGTGTATCTACCGGTCCTTGGCACAATAAAGGTTGGGAACCCCTGATGTAATGCATGAAATATTGTAATCTCACTGCTCACATTAGATACTGTATGTTTTGCTGCTCCAATAACTAGTTATTGTTATTGTGGTAATACTGTTTGAATGTAACTGTGAACACATCGCCATGTAAGAAATCCCAGCTAAGCAACACAAACAAATACAGAAAACACATTCAATCTCAGTAGTAATACAAATACTGTTTCAATCACATTAGTATGCATAAAAAGTGACAGGTCACACCTGCCTCATCAGTACTACTACTTATGCTAATGAGCCCCTTTGATATGCTAATGAGCCCCTTTGTTCGAGGTGTTATCACATGTAGGTGTGACATTCCCCCATTGTAGTAGATCCTTTGTTGTGTAATCTAATTAGCCTTTGATGTCTGATCCCTTTGTTGTCTATCCTTTGATGTGAGGGGTGAGGTGTTTGTGACATGTAGGTGTGATATCCCTTGTTGTAGTAGATCCTGTGTTGTATAATCTAATTAGCCTTTGATGTCTGCCCCCTTTGTTGTCTAATCTAATTACCCTTTGATGTCTATCCTTTGATGTGAGGGATGGGGTGTTTGTAACATGTAGGTGTTAACTCCCCATTGTAGTAGATCCTTTGTTGTATAATCTAATTAGCCATTGATGTCTGACCCCTTGTTGTCTAATCAAATTAGCCCTTTGATGTCTGTCCTTTGATGTAAGTTGGGAGGTGTTATAACATGTAGGTGTGTGTATGCACCGGTGTGTTATAAGCCTTTGATGTCAATCTAATTAGCCCTTTGATGTATGTCCTTTGATCAGTGTTTGTGATTAGTGTTAAGGTAGTCTCTTTGAAGTTGTGTGAGACTGTCTCGCACCCCGTCCTCCTCTCACCTCTACCCCCTCTCACCCCTTCCCCCTTCCTTTTGCTGTGATGTCAGAAGATAGAGGTGGAGGGTGGAGTTAGATGAAAAATAAAATCCGTGCAAACTAGATAAAAAGCCACTCACCAAGTCACCTAAACTTTCAAAAACGAAAATGGCAAAGAAACGCATCGATATGGGTTTAATCAGCGAGACGCCTGTGACAACTTACCGCCATCCGTCGGGAGCGCCAGTCAAGAAACGGGTGCAGTATCTGTGCCGGGTTCAGACCCTCCGTCTGAGGCTCTTCATGAAAAATGGAGTCTGGATGTGTGAGACTGTCTCCCCTCACACCCCTAACACCCCATCCCCTCCCCCCTGCCTGTCACCTCCTGATTTTCCTATCAGCCGTTAATTCTCATTCACTAAGTCACCTAAAACTTTTATTGTCCTCTCTAAATTAGATTAGTTTTTTAATATGATTTGTGTTAACTAAGGATGTTCTCTTAAGTTGTATGGCTTGTGAACTAATGTTTAATTACTTTATTAACTACAACAAAGTCTCTCTGAGAGGAAAATAATAATTTAAAATATGTTAATGACCCCCTGATATTGTATTTTGTAATGTTAATTACTTCACACAACTATTAATGAATCCCTATATGAAGTTACATGAGGCTACATTTACTTGGGTTGAGCCCTGGATGATGAAAATAATCTAAGTGTCATGTTAGGGGGGCATTACGGAACTCAGGAGTCCGCCCTTTGAGGTGTTGTTAACATTAATGCTTTTGTTTTTGTTACTAAGATACTTTTTAGATACACTTTTGAAGTGAGCAACACTTTACAACTGGTAGAAAGTTAAGTACTTTGTATGGAATGGGGTTTTCTTTAGAGCTGTTTTCAGTGAGACAATGCAGTTTCTGATCATTTTAAGTTTCAAGTTTCAAGGCTTTATGGCATATGCCCATTAGCTACAGTGTAGATATGTCAATGAAAAACATAGGTCACAGGCTCCTCCAACAATGCACATAAAACAGATAAAATACTGCAATTTGTGCGTAATTCTCTCACAAAGGAACTGTAAGATACACGTTTATGTATGGAAAACTATATAACTTGGTAAAATATTCATTCATTTGTAATGAATTGAGAATCAAACTCTAAATGGAGAGTTTGTGATTTTAACACTGTTTCGATGAAACAATGCAGTTTTGATAACTTGACTTGACTAACATTACTTTTTTTAAATATATGTTTTTAGATGCTTTACTTTTGATTTCTTTCATATTATTTTAACACAACATTACTTTTTTCATATTTTTCAACATACTGTGATATATATATTTTTTTCTCTCCATTATATTTTTGAATATACAGTGATTTGTATCAAAATACAACATGCAACTATTACATTATACAATATTATGGCTTTTTGCGATATTTTCAACACAATATACTTTTTTTTGTAGGGCTTCAGGATATTGGGCATGTCATGCATAAAACCGGTGTCATCTTTCCTGAAACTGACGTGCTGTCCGTTTTACAAACAAGTTATCTTTCTGCTTCTTCACCCTCTGAATTTTCCTCCCCCGTCCCTCTTACTTCAGCCATCACAACAGCAATCAAGTCAGATCTGTGAAATTAAACACCTCTTCCCAAAGCGTGACTTCCCTATTGAGGGAGTGGGGCAGTGGGGCCTAACCCGTTTTGGCCAAATATACTAACATGCAGAACATATGATATGTTTGAAAAAAGACTAACCATCTATCCAGTTCAAGCTGTCTTTAAGATGTGACATTGCGCTCTGACTTTTTCCCGTAAAATCGTGACAAACTATTACTTATTAAATTTGACCTCATGCTGCTTGGTTGAAAATGATAGATGAGCATTTACCAACAGATCAACGCGCAATCAACCCATACAGGAGATCTCTTTCTACACATTATGTGTTATCACTATAATATCATGTCATTATTTAATGTTGTTTTGTTTGTGTGTGTGTGTGTACAACGAAGTCTCTTTGAGAGGAAAATTATAATTTAAAGATCTTAATACCCCCTTATTGTTTAATTACTTCACACAACTATTAAAGAATCCCTATATGAAGTTACATGAGGCTACATTTACTGGTGTTGAGCCCTGGATGATGTAAATAGTCCAAGTGCCATGGTAGGGGGGCATTACGGAACTCAGGAGTCCGCCCTTTGAGGCGTTGTTAACATTAATGCTTTTGTTTTTGTTACTAAGATACTTTTTAGCCTTATGATAGGATGAACTTAAGCTGTAGTCAATAAAGACATGTTTAATAGAGTGTTGCTGTTAGAGAACATACCTGCGCAGCACTCCACCACGTCTTGGCTTTGGCTTCATGGCCTTCACTGTCCTCTCCCTTTGAGTTTTTTCAAAGGCTGGGATACATTTTTCCAAATGATCACTTGTTACCTGGTGACAAACATATGGTTATATAACCTTAAAGAACTAACAAAAAATAATTAAGTATTTGCAATGCATAAACATAGAAGATATCACTGTCATATTATGATCACTTATTGTAAGTAAGTTTAAGTAAAACTAACACAAGTCAATATTATTCACCTGGGCATTAGTGGGCTTGAGGGTCTCAGGGAGCGTGGACAAAGTGACTTGTCTCTGTATTTGAGGATTCTCAGTGCAGGCACTAACAGGAAGCTGCTGTGCATTAGTGGAGAGTCCTCTGAAGGCAGCTGTTATTTCATTCACACACTCATCTGTTACCTGCTGACTCCTCATAGTAAGTCTAGCCAAGTCAGCTGTTAAGTTGTCCATACCATCGCTTGATAACTGGTAACTTTTGATTGACAGTCCAGCCATGGCAGCTGCCAACTCGTCCATATAATTCTTAAGAACGTGGTGACAATACTACAAAAAAGTGTATATATTAGGTCAGTTAACCTGAAGAGCTAAACAGTTCAAGTGGTAAGTAACTAAGTATTTGCAATGAATAAACATAGAAATGATCACTGTCATATTATATAATCACTTAATATGGAGATAAGTAAAACTGACACAGACAGTTTAAACTGCTTGTTAAAACGCTATTGCTTATTGTGTTTTCTCAGCACACTAACATAAATAAGGATGTATAATATAAAAAACTAGAAAACGATATAGTATTTTCAAGTCTTACTTTAGTATGGTAAAATTAAGAATAAGTCACATTAAAGTGTGTCATGATTTCCGTAAAAAAGTCAAGTATAGTTTGTCAAAAGAATATGAAAAAATCATTTTGTAGAGTAGTATGTTGAAAATCTCAGTGTTTAACTGAACACACCTACATGTGATAACGCCTCGAACAAAGGGGTAATTAGCATACAAAGGGGGGTCACTAGCATCAGTGGGGGAAAGGTGCTACGGGAATGAACTTTGAGGAGGAACTTGTAAGAATTTCCAGCTTTTGAAGACAATTATATGGTACCCGTCCTTACAGCTAAACAAATCCTATGCCAGGTATTCAACAGACCACAAGAAGCCCCAGAAAGGATTACATTCAGAGCTAATAATGGTGAAACCGAAGAAGAAGCAAAGCAGATTATAATCGTTGCGGGTGAAAGGATAGAGAATTTGCAAGTGATGTTAATGCACTTATCTGATATAAAAAATGCATTCATTTACTTCCAAGAGACCCCTAAACATCTAGTTGGGCAATGTGAATTGAACGATAAACCGATCACTGTAAATGAAACGCGGAGAGAGGCAGCAGTGCAAATCGTTAAGTCTATTACCTTGTATGCACTACGACATTAACTTGGTCAAATGTAATATGTCTTTCTGAAGATGTGGCGAATGGTGTGTTTTTCAATTAAACAACCATAACAAAATGAAAATGTGTTTTATTTTTGCTTTCATATATAGTAATAGTATTAACTCCTCTGACTAGACTGTACTAAAATAAGACGTTTCACTGTTAAATAAAATGGAAGTAGAAAATCGAGATAATGATGAGGCTCGTTATGTATCCAGTAACTATGAACAGCAGTTTGAAAATGTTATTTAACCCTTTAACTCTAATTGACAAATCTAAAATAGCCTCTAGCTTATCTATAAGTTTGTGATTTTAACACTTATTCACTGACACAAGGCAGATTATGGCTTTTTTCTCTTGCCAAGATACTTTTAGACACACTCTGAGGTATGCAAAACCTTAAAACTAGAAAATGAAGTACATTGTCTGATTAGATTTTTTCGTAAAGACTGTTTCTCTAAAGGCAAGTTTGTGATTTTTAACACTTATTTACTGACACAAGGCAGATTTTGATTTTTTTTCTCTTTTCATGTGTTACCAAGATACTTTTTAGATACACTTTTATGTATGCAACACTTAACAAAGGGGTATAATATGAAGTACTTTGTAAGGGAATGGGGGTTTCTTTAATACCCCGTTTTTATTTCTAAAAAACACTTGTACAGTTAAATAATGTAGGTTTTCTCTGATATTCTAGTTATTTTCAGCTACCAAGATACTTTTGTTGATACACTTTTATGTAGGAACATTTGGCAACTGGTAGAATGTCAATTATTTTGTAATAAAAATGTATTTTCTTAAAGACTGTGACTCTAAAAGGGAAGTTGGTGATTTTAACACTTCTATTTTTCCCCCGTTGTCTTTCACTTACTGTTTTGATACAGTTTTATGTATGACAACTTTACAACTGGTAGAAAGTTAAGTACTTTTTCTTTCATATTATTTTAACACAACATTACTTTTTTCATATTTTTCAACATACTGTGATATATATATATTTTTTTTCTCTCCATTATATTTTTGAATATACAGCAAACTCCTGGACTACTATCGTCACCACCATTGTGGACACCCACATATTGCAGTACTACTGCTGCTGATGTTACTCCTGGGGCCAAGACGTCTCTGTTTCTGAACATAGTGAAATCGGAGTTGGTTGATATTCTGGAGAGGGTGCTGCATCGGTACAGAGAAGAAATCTGCAATGGATGTCGAGTCAGCCACAGAGGCAACACGATTGTCTGAATGACATTCCAGAATATTTCTTCAGAAACAATTACAACGCGTTAATGAAAAGACTTTGGCTCGCCGACTTCATTACTGTGATTGACCAGAGTCTTAATGATAAAAACATTTACACGGCTGAATGGAGGATCCAAGGCGCTTCGGAGGCTTTTCTGCACAATCTCAAAAACTGCAGAAAAAACGCCTCAAGGAGAGACTTGAAAAGATCCATGCCGAGCTGGATGGAGAAGAAGACTAATAACCAGCGGTTGATTGAAGCCAGGGATTTTTTTTTATTTTTTTTTTCGATACTTTGACTTTTCTTTAAAGTAAAAAAAAATGGGTAACTACTATGGAAAACAATCTGTATATATTTATCAGAATGCAGTCAATACCTGTTTAATAAGTGTGTTGTTGATGACGATTGAAAACAGAATAAATAGTGATCCCCGTGTAAACAGAATGGCTGAAGTTTGTAAACTAGAAGACATTTTGGATATCGTTCATTCTGGCAGTACTATTCCGGGTCATTGGGAAACGATTGTAAACGAAACATTTAAAGTGGTACTGGAATCTTCATTTTCCGAAACATTCTGTAACATTAGTCAAGTCATAGTATAGTTTGACAAAAAGATCTTGAAAAAGTCATGACATTGTGTGTTGAAATGGTTTTGAATAAACACATCAGTATTTAAAAAAGTAAAATGTATCAAGTGCATCAGACAACTCAAATTACTCATTTGAACCATATTATAAATAAGTAAAGAATGGTCATAGTATAAGCAGGGCTGTTTAATAGTTTTCGGCGTTTCAGTGTTTTAGTGTTTCAGTGTTTCAGTGTTCGGTTTTGTGTGTCAGTGTTTCAGTGTTCTGTGTCAGTGTGTCAGTGTTTCAGTGTTTAGTGTGTCAGTGTGTCAGTGTTCAGTGGTTCAGTGTTTTGTGTGTCAGTGTTTCAGTGTTTTGTGTTTTTGTGTTTCAGTGTTTTGTGCTTCTGTGTTTTTGTGTGTCAATGTTTTCAGTGTTTCAGTATTTCAGTGTTTCAGTGTTTCAGTGTTTGTGTGTCAATGTGTCAGTGTGTCAGTGTTTCAGTGTTCAGTTTCAGTGTTTCAGTGTTTCAGTGTTTTGTGTGTCAGTGTTTCAGTGTGTGTAAAAAGTTACAAACGGATGATGAAGAAACAAATGTTTCCAGCATCCGTTTGCAACTTTTTAGGAATCTGACTATCTTTTAGAATTGCATCAGATGCTATAGCCACCTCTAAGATACGTTTTTTTTTTTTTTTTTTTAAATGTTTTTCTCTCGTCCTGACTGAAACACTGAAAACACTGACACACAAAACACTGAAACACTGAAACACTGACACACAAAACACTGAAACACTGAAACACAAAACACTGAAATACTGAAACACTGTCAGTGTTTTGTGTTTCTGTGTTTTTGTGTGTCAGTGTTTTCAGTGTTTCAGTATTTCAGTGTTTTGTGTTTCAGTGTTTCAGTGTTTGTGTGTCAGTGTTTCAGTGTTTCAGTGTTTTGTGTGTCAGTGTTTTCAGTGTTTCAGTCAGGACGAGAGAAAAACATTTAAAAAAAAAAAAAAAAACGTATCTTAGAGGTGGCTATAGCATCTGATGCAATTCTAAAAGATAGTCAGATTCCTAAAAAGTTGCAAACGGATGCTGGAAACATTTGTTTCTTCATCATCCGTTTGTAACTTTTTACACACACTGAAAACACTGACACACAAAACACTGAAACACTGAAACACTGAAAACTGAAACACTGAAACACTGACACACTGACACATTGACACACAAACACTGAAACACTGAAACACTGAAATACTGAAACACTGAAAACATTGACACACAAAAACACAGAAGCACAAACACTGAAACACAAAAACACAAAACACTGAAACACTGACACACAAAACACTGAACCACTGAAACACTGACACACTGACACACTAAACACTGAAACACTGACACACGGACACACAAACACTGAAACACTGACACACAAAACCCTGAAACACTGAAACACTGAAAACACTAAAACACTGAAACGCCGAAAACTATTAAACAGCCCTGTTATATACTATGACCATTCTTTACTTATTTATAATATGGTTCAAATTGAGTAATTTGAGTTGTCTGATGCACTTGATACCATTTTACTTTTTTAAATACTGATGTGTTTATTCAAAACCATTTCAACACACAATGTCATGACTTTTTCAAGATCTTTTTGTCAAACTATACTATGACTTGACTAATGTTACAGAATGTTTCGGAAAATGAAGATTCCAGTACCACTTTAAATGTTTCGTTTACAATCGTTTCCCAATGACCCGGAATAGTACTGCCAGAATGAACGATATCCAAAATGTCTTCTAGTTTACAAACTTCAGCCGTTCTGTTTACACGGGGATCACTATTTATTCTGTTTTCAATCGTCATCAACAACACACTTATTAAACAGGTATTGACTGCATTCTGATAAATATATACAGATTGTTTTCCATAGTAGTTACCCATTTTTATTTTACTTTAAAGAAAAGTCAAAGTATCGAAAAAGAAAAAATAAAAGAAAAATCCCTGGCTTCAATCAACCGCTGGTTATTAGTCTTCTTCTCCATCCAGCTCGGCATGGATCTTTTCAAGTCTCTCCTTGAGGTGTCTGCAGTTTTTGAGATTGTGCAGAAAAGCCTCCGAAGCGCCTTGGATCCTCCATTCAGCCGTGTAAATGTTTTATCATTAAGACTCTGGTCAATCACAGTAATGAAGTCGGCGAGCCAAAGTCTTTTCATTAACGCGTTGTAATTGTTTCTGAAGAAATATTCTGGAATGTCATTCAGACAATCGTGTTGCCTCTGTGGCTGACTCGACATCCATTGCAGATTTCTTCTCTGTACCGATGCAGCACCTCTCCAGAATATCAACCAACTCCGATTTCACTATGTTCAGAAAACAGAGACGTCTTGGCCCCAGGAGTAACATCAGCAGCAGTAGTACTGCAATATGTGGGTGTCCACAATGGTGGTGACGATAGTAGTCCAGGAGTTTGCTGTATATTCAAAAATATAAGGAGAGAGAAAAAAATATATATATATCACAGTATGTTGAAAAATATGAAAAAAGTAATGTTGTGTTAAAATAATATGAAAGAAAAAGTACTTAACTTTCTACCAGTTGTAAAGTTGTCATACATAAAACTGTATCAAAACAGTAAGTGAAAGACAACGGGGGAAAAATAGAAGTGTTAAAATCACCAACTTCCCTTTTAGAGTCACAGTCTTTAAGAAAATACATTTTTATTACAAAATAATTGACATTCTACCAGTTGCCAAATGTTCCTACATAAAAGTGTATCAACAAAAGTATCTTGGTAGCTGAAAATAACTAGAATATCAGAGAAAACCTACATTATTTAACTGTACAAGTGTTTTTTAGAAATAAAAACGGGGTATTAAAGAAACCCCCATTCCCTTACAAAGTACTTCATATTATACCCCTTTGTTAAGTGTTGCATACATAAAAGTGTATCTAAAAAGTATCTTGGTAACACATGAAAAGAGAAAAAAAATCAAAATCTGCCTTGTGTCAGTAAATAAGTGTTAAAAATCACAAACTTGCCTTTAGAGAAACAGTCTTTACGAAAAAATCTAATCAGACAATGTACTTCATTTTCTAGTTTTAAGGTTTTGCATACCTCAGAGTGTGTCTAAAAGTATCTTGGCAAGAGAAAAAAGCCATAATCTGCCTTGTGTCAGTGAATAAGTGTTAAAATCACAAACTTATAGATAAGCTAGAGGCTATTTTAGATTTGTCAATTAGAGTTAAAGGGTTAAATAACATTTTCAAACTGCTGTTCATAGTTACTGGATACATAACGAGCCTCATCATTATCTCGATTTTCTACTTCCACTTTTATTTAACAGTGAAACGTCTTATTTTAGTACAGTCTAGTCAGAGGAGTTAATACTATTACTATATATGAAAGCAAAAATAAAACACATTTTTTTTGTTATGGTTGTTTAATTGAAAAACACACCATTCGCCACATCTTCAGAAAGACATATTACATTTGACCAAGTTAATGTCGTAGTGCATACAAGGTAATAGACTTAACGATTTGCACTGCTGCCTCTCTCCGCGTTTCATTTACAGTGATCGGTTTATCGTTCAATTCACATTGCCCAACTAGATGTTTAGGGGTCTCTTGGAAGTAAATGAATGCATTTTTTATATCAGATAAGTGCATTAACATCACTTGCAAATTCTCTATCCTTTCACCCGCAACGATTATAATCTGCTTTGCTTCTTCTTCGGTTTCACCATTATTAGCTCTGAATGTAATCCTTTCTGGGGCTTCTTGTGGTCTGTTGAATACCTGGCATAGGATTTGTTTAGCTGTAAGGACGGGTACCATATAATTGTCTTCAAAAGCTGGAAATTCTTACAAGTCTTACCTCCTCAAAGTTCATTCCCGTAGCACCTTTCCCCCACTGATGCTAGTGACCCCCCTTTGTATGCTAATTACCCCTTTGTTCGAGGCGTTATCACATGTAGGTGTGTTCAGTTAAACACTGAGATTTTCAACATACTACTCTACAAAATGATTTTTTCATATTCTTTTGACAAACTATACTTGACTTTTTTACGGAAAATCATGACACACTTTAATGTGACTTATTCTTAATTTTACCATACTAAAGTAAGACTTGAAAATACTATATCGTTTTCTAGTTTTTTATATTATACATCCTTATTTATGTTAGTGTGCTGAGAAAACACAATAAGCAATAGCGTTTTAACAAGCAGTTTAAACTGTCTGTGTCAGTTTTACTTATCTCCATATTAAGTGATTATATAATATGACAGTGATCATTTCTATGTTTATTCATTGCAAATACTTAGTTACTTACCACTTGAACTGTTTAGCTCTTCGAGGTTAACTGACCTAATATATACACTTTTTTGTAGTATTGTCACCACGTTCTTAAGAATTATATGGACGAGTTGGCAGCTGCCATGGCTGGACTGTCAATCAAAAGTTACCAGTTATCAAGCGATGGTATGGACAACTTAACAGCTGACTTGGCTAGACTTACTATGAGGAGTCAGCAGGTAACAGATGAGTGTGTGAATGAAATAACAGCTGCCTTCAGAGGACTCTCCACTAATGCACAGCAGCTTCCTGTTAGTGCCTGCACTGAGAATCCTCAAATACAGAGACAAGTCACTTTGTCCACGCTCCCTGAGACCCTCAAGCCCACTAATGCCCAGGTGAATAATATTGACTTGTGTTAGTTTTACTTAAACTTACTTACAATAAGTGATCATAATATGACAGTGATATCTTCTATGTTTATGCATTGCAAATACTTAATTATTTTTTTGTTAGTTCTTTAAGGTTATATAACCATATGTTTGTCACCAGGTAACAAGTGATCATTTGGAAAAATGTATCCCAGCCTTTGAAAAAACTCAAAGGGAGAGGACAGTGAAGGCCATGAAGCCAAAGCCAAGACGTGGTGGAGTGCTGCGCAGGTATGTTCTCTAACAGCAACACTCTATTAAACATGTCTTTATTGACTACAGCTTAAGTTCATCCTATCATAAGGCTAAAAAGTATCTTAGTAACAAAAACAAAAGCATTAATGTTAACAACGCCTCAAAGGGCGGACTCCTGAGTTCCGTAATGCCCCCCTACCATGGCACTTGGACTTTACATCATCCAGGGCTCAACACCAGTAAATGTAGCCTCATGTAACTTCATATAGGGATTCTTTAATAGTTGTGTGAAGTAATTAAACAATAAGGGGGTATTAAGATCTTTAAATTATAATTTTCCTCTCAAAGAGACTTCGTTGTACACACACACACAAACAAAACAACATTAAATAATGACATGATATTATAGTGATAACACATAATGTGTAGAAAGAGATCTCCTGTATGGGTTGATTGCGCGTTGATCTGTTGGTAAATGCTCATCTATCATTTTCAACCAAGCAGCATGAGGTCAAATTTAATAAGTAATAGTTTGTCACGATTTTACGGGAAAAAGTCAGAGCGCAATGTCACATCTTAAAGACAGCTTGAACTGGATAGATGGTTAGTCTTTTTTCAAACATATCATATGTTCTGCATGTTAGTATATTTGGCCAAAACGGGTTAGGCCCCACTGCCCCACTCCCTCAATAGGGAAGTCACGCTTTGGGAAGAGGTGTTTAATTTCACAGATCTGACTTGATTGCTGTTGTGATGGCTGAAGTAAGAGGGACGGGGGAGGAAAATTCAGAGGGTGAAGAAGCAGAAAGATAACTTGTTTGTAAAACGGACAGCACGTCAGTTTCAGGAAAGATGACACCGGTTTTATGCATGACATGCCCAATATCCTGAAGCCCTACAAAAAAAAGTATATTGTGTTGAAAATATCGCAAAAAGCCATAATATTGTATAATGTAATAGTTGCATGTTGTATTTTGATACAAATCACTGTATATTCAAAAATATAATGGAGAGAAAAAAATATATATATATCACAGTATGTTGAAAAATATGAAAAAAGTAATGTTGTGTTAAAATAATATGAAAGAAATCAAAAGTAAAGCATCTAAAAACATATATTTAAAAAAAGTAATGTTAGTCAAGTCAAGTTATCAAAACTGCATTGTTTCATCGAAACAGTGTTAAAATCACAAACTCTCCATTTAGAGTTTGATTCTCAATTCATTACAAATGAATGAATATTTTACCAAGTTATATAGTTTTCCATACATAAACGTGTATCTTACAGTTCCTTTGTGAGAGAATTACGCACAAATTGCAGTATTTTATCTGTTTTATGTGCATTGTTGGAGGAGCCTGTGACCTATGTTTTTCATTGACATATCTACACTGTAGCTAATGGGCATATGCCATAAAGCCTTGAAACTTGAAACTTAAAATGATCAGAAACTGCATTGTCTCACTGAAAACAGCTCTAAAGAAAACCCCATTCCATACAAAGTACTTAACTTTCTACCAGTTGTAAAGTGTTGCTCACTTCAAAAGTGTATCTAAAAAGTATCTTAGTAACAAAAACAAAAGCATTAATGTTAACAACACCTCAAAGGGCGGACTCCTGAGTTCCGTAATGCCCCCCTAACATGACACTTAGATTATTTTCATCATCCAGGGCTCAACCCAAGTAAATGTAGCCTCATGTAACTTCATATAGGGATTCATTAATAGTTGTGTGAAGTAATTAAACATTACAAAATACAATATCAGGGGGTCATTAACATATTTTAAATTATTATTTTCCTCTCAGAGAGACTTTGTTGTAGTTAATAAAGTAATTAAACATTAGTTCACAAGCCATACAACTTAAGAGAACATCCTTAGTTAACACAAATCATATTAAAAAACTAATCTAATTTAGAGAGGACAATAAAAGTTTTAGGTGACTTAGTGAATGAGAATTAACGGCTGATAGGAAAATCAGGAGGTGACAGGCAGGGGGGAGGGGATGGGGTGTTAGGGGTGTGAGGGGAGACAGTCTCACACATCCAGACTCCATTTTTCATGAAGAGCCTCAGACGGAGGGTCTGAACCCGGCACAGATACTGCACCCGTTTCTTGACTGGCGCTCCCGACGGATGGCGGTAAGTTGTCACAGGCGTCTCGCTGATTAAACCCATATCGATGCGTTCTTTGCCATTTTCGTTTTTGAAAGTTTAGGTGACTTGGTGAGTGGCTTTTTATCTAGTTTGCACGGATTTTATTTTTCATCTAACTCCACCCTCCACCTCTATCTTCTGACATCACAGCAAAAGGAAGGGGGAAGGGGTGAGAGGGGGTAGAGGTGAGAGGAGGACGGGGTGCGAGACAGTCTCACACAACTTCAAAGAGACTACCTTAACACTAATCACAAACACTGATCAAAGGACATACATCAAAGGGCTAATTAGATTGACATCAAAGGCTTATAACACACCGGTGCATACACACACCTACATGTTATAACACCTCCCAACTTACATCAAAGGACAGACATCAAAGGGCTAATTTGATTAGACAACAAGGGGTCAGACATCAATGGCTAATTAGATTATACAACAAAGGATCTACTACAATGGGGAGTTAACACCTACATGTTACAAACACCCCATCCCTCACATCAAAGGATAGACATCAAAGGGTAATTAGATTAGACAACAAAGGGGGCAGACATCAAAGGCTAATTAGATTATACAACACAGGATCTACTACAACAAGGGATATCACACCTACATGTCACAAACACCTCACCCCTCACATCAAAGGATAGACAACAAAGGGATCAGACATCAAAGGCTAATTAGATTACACAACAAAGGATCTACTACAATGGGGGAATGTCACACCTACATGTGATAACACCTCGAACAAAGGGGCTCATTAGCATATCAAAGGGGCTCATTAGCATAAGTAGTAGTACTGATGAGGCAGGTGTGACCTGTCACTTTTTATGCATACTAATGTGATTGAAACAGTATTGTATTACTACTAATCTCCAATTCATCAGCACGTGTTCAGCGTTTGGAAATATAACACTGCATAGACATTAAAACACTTATAAACATCTTTATCAGTTGGCAACACGTGCATGCTAAGGCAACCTGCTGCAAATTCAGAAAGCGTAACCCAACTCACAATGGAATAGTTTTTAATGATCACCGTTCACAGATCTAACATCAAGTCATCATTTACTTTCTGAGAACGTGCAGCATTCTCTGTTTGTAGTTTGTGTTTTTTCTATTTTCTATTTTTCTTTAGTTGTTGTGCGTTGAATATTCAGGACCAGTTATCTGTTGGAACACTAATGTAGCTTAAACCATTTTCCAATGTGTGTATCATAATTATATATCGAACTGTCTCTTTTCTAGAAAACGTGGCGTTGCGTGGAAAAGCGACCCAGTCAAACCGTTTTGAGCACTTCTTTGGAGCTGCCAGCAGCGCTATTGATGGAAACCGTGACAATAAGTTCTTGTCTGGATCGTGCAGCCACACTGATGAAGAAAGCAACCCCTGGTGGAGAGTGACCTGCTGGAGCCCTACATCGTCACCTCCGTCATCATCTCCAACAGAGGAGACAGCTATTCAGAAAGGCTTAATGGGGCACAGAGTCCACATCGGCAACTCTTTAGTCGACAATGGTGCAAGAAACCCCAGTGTAAGACATTTCCTGCACACATTTTATTCATTTGTTTTGTGTAACTGTCTGAGCATTTTGTTTATTTTCTCCTCTCCCCTGTTAATTGATCACCACAGTAGACAGAGGTGTATTAAGATGCTTACTTGAGTAAATACAGATACCCTAGTTTCAAAATATTTCATTACAAGGAAAATTCCTGCATTCAAAATGTTTCTTAAGTAAAAGTACAAAAGTATTATCAGCAAAATGTACTTATGATTAAATGTACATATGTATGTGACATTTCTAGATATATTCATGCATTAAGAAGCATTTTACAAGTTTAATTTTATTTATATGATTTGACTGTTTTGTGACTTAAAGAGTTAGTCCCCTAGTTTAATTGTTAGAGATACATTTAGTTAAAAGTAGCTAAAGCTGTTTAATGAATGTACTGGAATAACATTACATTGGTTTCCGTATTGAAATGTAGAGGAATAGGAGTAGAAAGTAGAATGAAATGGAAATACTCAAGTTAAGTACAAGTACCTCAAAACTGTAATGTACTACCCACCTCTGCCAGTAGATTCTCATAGAAACTGTTCCTAAATGTTTCAACCATGTCATTTTACTTATTTGCTTATCAGAAATATAGGCAATGCTGAAGTGCGTTAAACTTGCATTGTCTTTCATATCTCGCAGTGGGTGCCCCCCTGATTGCAAAAAGGAGTCAGATTGTATAGAAGTCTATGATGAAATTACCAGTTACCTTTTATCTAACTGTTGAAGCCTTAGGGGTATAACATGTCATTCATGTTCTTCTTTCTTTCTCACTTTGTTCTCTTTCTTTTAGGGTTGGTACAATTTCTAGAGTAGAGGCATTGACCACTATGACTTTCACTCATCGTGTGGAGGGACGCTATGTGACTGTGCGTATACCGGGTAATGGAAAGATCCTTACCCTCTTGAGGTGGAAGTCTACGGGTACCATGCCCCAACTGGTGAGGTTTGGGATGTTACATAAATAACGTGTGATTTCCATCTAAACAAGGAACTGTCATAAAGCCAAGCGGCTGAAAAGTTAACTCAATGCAGAAGTGCCTTAAACCTGCATTCTTTCTGAAAGTCTGATTGTTTAGAAGTCTATGAAAAATGTTCCTGCAACTCACTTGATGTTTTACCGCTGGAAAGAGTGTACCCATTAGTTTATGATCTCAATTGTTTGTTTTTCAAGTCTTCTTCAATCCAGCATGATGTTCAAGTTGTAAAATATGGTCCCATTAATATGAAAAGAGAAAGGATGTACCACTTATGATTACTAAAACAGGTCTTATTTTGTATAAAGTTTAATTTTCCAAAACTGAATGACACATTTAGTTAGTTAGTTAGTTAGTTAGTTACTTAGTGCAGTTGTAGTTATATATAACTTTAACTATAGACACAATATATTATAGACTACAGCATAATATTACTTTAATTCCTCTTTTCCAATAACAAATAACTATATGGTAGTTTTTGTTTATATATGGTGGGGTTATCCCTTTTATGTCCTTCATCCTGATGGCAAATTAAATCAAATCTTTTGAGAGTCATGGTGAAACAGTATAATAAAAAACAATCTGCATCAGGAGTCATACATGTTATTGAATTAACCTAAATCTTTGTTTTGTTTTTTTGTTGCAGAAGATAACCTGGCCATTGAAGGAAAAGCCACACAGTCATCAGTGTTAGTGCCGATGCAGATAAAGCCATTGATGGGAATCGGCCTCCAAGTGGGCTAAGGGTTCCTGCACTCACACAGACAATGAATGAACCCCTGGTGGAGGCTGACTCTGCCCAAAACACACAAAGTGTTTTCTGTTAAGATAACCAACCGAATGAACCCAACGACTCAATGGAGCCGAGATCCGCATTGGAGATTCTCTTGTAAACAATGGTGCTGACAATCCCAGGTAACTTAGAGCCTGTCCTATAACAATACTAATATTAAAAAGTCACTAAATTGGTATTTTGTTGGAACACGTTTGAGGAACAATTATTCAGTTTTTCTCTCTCAAGTTTACCTGGTGCTACATTTTGGATTAAAAATCCTTACATTGCCAAGAAATAGGATTGGAGCGGGAATACCCTTCATTCATGAATGATTCCTGCAATGTGTTCTGATCTGATCACAGAAATGGACAAATACCAAGGTCGCCAAATAAAGGCCTGATCGAGGGTCGTCAATTGTGATTCTGTGACATGATTTGAAAACATTTATTTAAACATTACTGAAATATAAATATTGTTCATTATCAAGCCCTAATTAAAAGATCTGCAACCAACATTCTAACCAAGTAAAGCGTAGAAACCTAATGACGCTTTGAGTGCATGTTGAACTTAAATGAAAAGCCTATTACTTCAATAAACCCTTCCTGAGGTTAATGTAGTGATTTCTGCTTCTTCTCAGGTTTGCTGTAATCACCAGCATCCCGGCAGGTCAAACTGTTGAGTTCAAGGTTCCCAACGGGATGGACGGCCGCTATGTTTACATAGGTATCCCTGGAAGAAGGAGTACCTGACCCTCTGTGAGGTGGAGGTGTTTGGCTCTGCACTGGATTAGCATTCAATGTAATGGATTTGCAAAGATGCTGTAATGTGTACACAAAGCATCCAAAATAAAATCTGCATATTAAATTTCTTGTTTGCATAATGTCAAGATTTACTGGTGGAGATTGCAACAAAAGTCTGCCTTGACTTTTGCTTTACACGGGACTTGTACACCTTCTGCGAATGTGCTTGTCTTATGTCATAAGAAAATAACTGATTTTTTGTTTCTATCAATCATTTAAGAACAGTGAAAGCAATGGTTCTGAAGGCAGGTTTTTTATTTTTTAAATACAGATAAAATAGACAAATATTATAAAACACATCTGAAAGCTTTCTTACCCAAAGTTAGATCAGAAGATCAATCCCCATCATGTCTGTAAGAGTGGTATCTTGATAACTGAAGGGCCACAGACAATATTAAAGTTCAAACAACTAATGTATGTCTGGAGGCCCAAACAAAGACCAGTTTCCTCTGTATGCCTGAGCCGTTTATGTGTTTTCTGTAGAAAGCATTAATAACAAGACTTCCTTTGGCAAAAAATACAATAAGAAAGAAAGATAACCTTTTTAAGGCCGTACAGTTGTATTTCACAACAAATGTGGGTATTTTTTGTTGTTCTGACAGTTAGAGGCAGTCTACTTGTTTTGCCATAAAAAACACAACTCTTTCTGTCATTTTATAACTGGATTAGGAATGAAAGTTTGCCTGCTGAAAGTTGAATGATATGCAGTAGAAATTGTATTTCAAAGCTTCCAAACATGGGAACATCATTTTCCAAAGACTCTTTAAACACTGCTGGCCTCTAAAGAAACATTTCAACAACTTTTGCATAAAATACTTACACACAAATACATTATAAAAATAATTTTGTCAAGTTTGCAAAGGGTATTGCTTCACAGTATGTGGACATCAAAGATTGGGCCTGCCAGACAAAATGTACTTCTTAAGCCAAAGTCAAAGAAAATAAATTCCTAACATTAAGAAATAATACTGATGTATGAACAGCATGTCTTTGAAAACCGTTTCCGAAAGTACAAATTCTATATGACAGAACCAAGGGAACAATAAAAAGCTAGGAAACCTTTTGGCGTAATGGAAACATTGCTGTATGAAAACAATGCAACAGTAAAGATGGTTGGCAACAGTCCACAGATACTGAGAAGTCAGGGCGAAATGTCCAACCGCTCAGTGAATCAAAGCACCGCAAAGAGGGGGACTGTTGGGCTTCGAGTAAAAAGCAGCAATGTCAGTGACTGATCAAAACCTAGTGAAAGATCAACAGGTGCTGAACTAGTCCATCTCACGGTGTTATCTGAGATCTTTGGAGACTTTGAGAACTTTGTAGATGTCGTTGGAGAAGACTGTGGTGAAGTGGGGTCGTGAGCTTCTGGACATGTGGGTGCAAAGGGGAACTTTACCAACGTTTTGGGAATCCTCAATGTCCCAGATCTCTGGCATGCTGCACCCGGGCCTGAGCAAAGAGAAAGAAAGACAAGGTTAATGAGATTTACGCACTATTTGTCCTGAAATTCCAGCACCAGTTAAAGAGGCCCTATTATGCTTGTAGGGTTCCCCTCTTCTGTAGTGTGATATATAGGTTTTTGTGCCACATTAGAGATAGAATTATGAACCTGAACATTTGCATAATATTTCCTCTTTAGTGCAAAATAAAGTTTAACCCCAGATCAAATGCAATGTAAATACTGTTAATTTATATTTTACTATATATTTTGTATTATTCTAAATATTTTCTAGTTCTCTTCCTCTGTTTTTAATTCTTGTTTTTATGCACCACGACACCAATTCAGATTCCTCATATGTGTAACCTACCTGGTAATAAACCTGTTTCTGAAATATTATCTTCTGTGATTGTAATGTTTGTTGAGTCTCTGAACACTTTCCTTAAATCTTATTCTTTGTTGATGTTGCAGGAAAGATTCCAGACTTTATCTTGCAATACAGTGTTATCATATTATAAAATAAAATATGACAGAAAACAGGTCGAAAAGTCCCCCTTCCTGTGAGAGGGCTCTGGTGGTGTGGAGGTACCTGGTTCTCCGGGTGCACCAGGAATCCTCCAGGACGAAGAAGTCCACCCCCAGCGTCACCAGGTTCCCCTTCACTGTGTCTGCAGACATGCGGCTGTACATGGAGTACACCAGCTTGGTTCTCTCCCTGCGAGCACAATAAAGCATTGATACGGTGCACAAGTTGGAGAACAACTACATGCAAAGTAAAGCAGTACAGAGGTGCAAGTCAATTGTGAAGTCACTTTGTTACCACTTAAAGTGCTGCATTTTAAATCGTGCTTCAGTAAAGGTGCAAAAGTAAAATGACTATTTAAGCGTAATGGCCCATTTCTGAATAATATATATTCAATTACTGTATTAATTTCTGAATGGTCAGTAGATCAATTTGCATCAAATTAAGTCATCATCTGTTTATTTAAAAAATAGCAAAAATAATAATAGTGAAATAACAAACTTTTAACAAAAGATTTGTAGCAATGTGGCGTATCTTTAGTATCCTTTGGTTGAAAGTTTTTTTTCCTTCATCGTTTAACCCTCTGGTGTCTTCGGGTCAAATCTGACCGATTTACTACTTTCATCAATCATAACTTTTTGTTTTACATTCGATTGCATTAAGGCTTCATGATATCCTTCACAGTAGACATTTTGAACATATACAATTGCTGATCACACTTTCATTGAATTTTTAGATGATTTAGTCAACTTTGTAACACCCATGGTGTTCCCGGTCAAAAATGACCGCCATGAAGAAAAGGAATTAGTAACCATCCGGATCAGATAAACACACACACACACACACACACACACACCACACACACACACACACACACACACACACACACACACACACACACACACACACACACACACACACACACACACACACACACACACACACACACACACACACACACACACACACACACACACACACAACACACACACAAACACCCACACGCACGCACACACATACTCTAGATGTGTCCCCCCCCCTTATGTGCCCATCCCCCCATGTGAATCACACCTGACACAAACACACACACACACACAGAAATATTTGACACATTTCCCGCTCTTATGTGCCCACATGGATCACACCTGGCACACGCAATACATGTTCAGTGTCTATTCTTTGTATATTTACTAGGGCTGTCAGTAGATTAAAATATTTAATCGCGATTAATCGCATGATGTCCATAGTTAATCGCAAATTAATCGCACATTTTTTATCTGTTCTAAATGTACCTTAGAGGAATATTTTTCAAGTTTTTAATACTTGTATCAACATATGAGTGGACAAATATGCTTTATGCAAATGTTTGTTTATTATCATTAAACAAGCAATAGCAAGCAGCTATTGTCTGAGATCGCATGATGTAGTATTGTTAGATGTGCCAAGAGCAAGGACTGAGGTAAGACAGCTTTTATGTGCGCAGCTCCACTTGCTTGGAACAATCTTCAGCAAGAATTGAAACTGAGCAATCTCATTCCTCTGCATGTTTTTAAAGCTAGGCTAAATGAAATGCTCGTTGATACGATGGGTACTTGTAAATGTCTATAACTATGTAAATGTATCCTGTAAATATAATGTCCTTTATTGTTTTATGTTTCATGTGGAACCTATATGCTGCAGGTCTCCCTTGAAAAAGAGATCTATGATCTCAATGGGACCATCTGGTTAAATAAAGGTTTGAAATGAAAATCATTGGAACAATGACATCTCTACATATCTCTCTACATATATCTCTATATCTCTATATCTCTCTCTCTTCTCTCTCTCTCTCTCTCTCTCTCTCTCTCTCTCCTCTCCCCCCCCCCCCCCCCCAGTGTTCATCGCTGTCGTCCCCACTTTCAGCTTCTTCCAGTTTGCGCTTCGTCTTAGCTGGTGTCAACCATTCACTGTTCTCATCAGTGAATCCTTCAGAGAAAAGGTAACGGACGATAAACAGCGTGGATATGTGCTGTGATATAATCACTTTAGCAACACTATGTTCAGAATAACTTGCTAGCCTGTTCCACTCTCTGGGTGTTTCTCAATCGCGAGTAAAGCTGCTGCAGAGCCACTATTTCAAGCATACTACGCCATCGAGTGCCGCCGAAGTACTGTTCCAATCTCCAGGGGTGTTTCTCAATCGCGAGTACGCTTGCTTGGTAGACATGTCTGCCGAGCATCTTCCTTCAGAAGCGAGTCAAGAATACTTCCTGGCATTCGGAAAACGAAGTGTGGAACACGCTAGCAAGTGTGCAGGTGTGCGTCATATGAGAGGCCCGCCTTACATCTTCCGCCACAGATTTGGGGAAATTGGTCCGTGCGCAAGCATTGTGGGGATTTTAAGACCGCGGAGTCTACTCATGTGCAGCCTCGATATTTCTCCAAAGAGTACGCCGGGCTCGGTAGATTTCCAAGTATGCTGGAGATTGGAACAGTACTTCAGTGGCACTCGATGACGTAGTATGCTTGAAATAGTGGCTCTGAAGCAGCTTTACTCGCGATTGAGAAACACCCCAGCATACTTGGAAATCTACCGAGCCGGCGTACTCCGTTTGGAGAAATATCGAGGCTGCACATGAGTAGCTCTCGATATTTAGTTTTATTATTTTGATCCTGGTGGACTGATCATATTGGGCTCTGACACTGTTTATTTTACCTCAGTTCTGACTTGAGAGGGAATGTTTGGTCAAACACTTTGTGTTTTGTCTCATAGTGGCATTTCACATTGGCACATGTCTTCATTTTTTTTAAAGCACGTTGAATTGCTTGTGTTGAAAGGTGCTATATAAATAAACTTGCCTTGCCTTACTCCTCTACATTTATTTAATACCTTTAGTTACTTCACAGATGTGGATGAATGATGTGAAAATATAATCAAGTGTTAATCAGACTTTAGTTCCACCTGGAGTAAATTCACAAGCTACCCTGCAGTATACAAAGTCATTCAAACTAGCTGCACCTTCACCAGCTTTGAGAACACTTTAATGATCAATCATTATAAACATATCATATATATTATTCTGAAATGGAACAATCTGCACAATGACTACTTTTACTTTTAGTACATTTATTATATTTTGAAGCTAATACTTTTTCTACTTTTACTTGAGTAACATTTTGCATGCAGGACTTTAACTGTAAAGGAGTATTCCTACACTCTGGTAACTTTTACTCAAGTAGAAGATCAGAGTACTTTCCCACCTCTGCACACAGCATCATATAAACATATATTTCTCTTGCATTTGTACCTATGAGACAATATATACATAATATATTATAAATATATATATATATATATAATATATCAATGTGAAAACTAAATCCTAGTTAAATGAAACTGTTGGATCAGTGCAGTTATTTCTCTGAGATTAAAGCAATGGTTGAGCAAACATGAACTCATATGAATGTTTCATCAGTGTGTCCTTAGATAACTACTGGAACCTTGATCTGCTGGCTAGAACTGGGTTCATGTACCTGGGAGTATACTACATGGTATTAAGTGATTGGATGCTGATCATGATTATTGATTGACTTTGGGGGAAGATATCATACAAATAGCTCAGCTTTAAGGCTATATCTACAGACACTTCTTGAAGTTCTGAGATCAAGTAACTTCGACTCAGAGTTATTTTGTTGGGACAAAACCTCTATTCTCACCGGGAATCAGGGTAAGCATTTCAATTCTCATTCCTACTATTTATTTAAAAATCTTGTATGTTTCAAACATTTTGTAATAATATTAATGTTTTGCAGCGGTGGAAGAAATATTCGGCTCCTTTACTTAGGTAAAAGTACTGATACTGCAATGTAAATTGCTCCATTGCAAGGAAAATACTGCATTGAGAATGATACTTAAGTAAATGTTTTAAGTATGATATATAAAAAGAAATCTAAATCCAAAAAAATCTTCACATTTGAAAAGCTAGAACTTTGAAAAATGTTTACACCCAAAACTGTATTAAACAATTAGTAAAAGCAAAAACAGAAATTCTGGTTAATAATCTGGGGAGATTACTCCTAGGATCAAACCGGAGGTCACAAGTAATGTAATGCACTTTTCAGTGACCTCCCGAAAAAACGACTGACAAACTTCAGCTCATCCAAAACTCTGCAGCTCTGCGGATAACCAGAACTAAGAAGAGAGAACACATTAGTCCAGTTTTAGCTGCTCTTTACTGGCTTCCTGTTTACTTTAGTATTGATTTGAAGGTCCTCCTGCTGACATATACTGTAAGGCCCTAATGGGCAAGGACCTAGCTATATTGCTAACTCCCTTGTCAGCCACAAGCCGTCAAGAACACTGCGTTCCTCTGCTGCTGGTTTGTTAGAGGTTCCAAACAGCCGCAAAAAGACGTTTGGTGATGCAGCTTTCGTTAATTATGCCCCAAAGCTATGGAACAAAATACCTAGAGACATCAGGGATGCCTGCTCAGTAGTGATGTGTCGGTCGCGAACGAGCCGATTCTTTTGAACGGCTCTTGGTACGAACGAGGGGAACCGAGTCCTACTTGGTGAGAGCCGTTCTTGTTATCGTTCAATCGTTGGTCCGCACTCACTGCCTGCCAAAATCCACTCGCCTTTTAAAAAGCTTGATTTTGTTCCCCAAACGTATTCTGTGAAGATCCGCCCCTACTCTGTTTGGTAGGTTTCAGCACGAGGAGTGAGATGGGGTGGGTCTTAACGGAATACGCGAGAGAGAGAAGTCATAACAAGTGGTACAGGACAGGTAGACAACGTGTTTTTCGGATGGAAAATGAGCCAAACGCGAAAACGCAGCAGCATTTGGATTCACTTCAACCAAAACCCAGGCAGTGATAAAGTGCACCATTTGTAAAGGCAAAATATCCTTTAAAGCAGGATCAACAAATAATCTCCATCGCCACTTAAAAACACAGTATCTAATATTAAGAGTTGCATGAATTTCATTCAAGGCAAGGCAACTTTATTTACTTAACACATACAGAGGGTAAATCAAAGTACATTCACTGACATGATGACATGGATATGGCGCCACCTTGTGTCATGTTTACAATGCCGATTATTGACATTAGGTCTGGCAATACAGTCAATCATTATCCTGGTGATTATTTTGCAGATAAACCTAGTAACCTTAAAAAACGGCTCTTTTGAACGGCTCTTTTGAACGGCTCTTTGAAAGGAACGGAGCCATAAGATCCGGCTCCCTTCAAAGAGCCATAATTCCCATCACTACTGCTCAGTGGAAGTCTTTGAAAATAAAAATACAATTTAGCCTTTTAGGAAGCAAACTCCTGCTCTCTGCTGCACTTTCTCAATGAACTCTGATGCATTTTGACCTGTCACCTGATTGTGTGTTGCACTATCCTCCTTTTAGGGGACCTATCATGCAAAATGCACTTTTGATGTCTTTCATACATAAATATGTGTCCCCGGTGTGTCAGGGATGTTTTGTATCTTACAGACAGGTTACGAAAAATCATTTATTTCAATACACTTAGATCTGATTTTCATTTATTAAATGATGCCTTTCAGAAATAACAAAGAAATGTGTTTTATGTTAAATATTCTTTTAATGACTATCCTAGGTCTCATCCAGAATGATGAAACTCAGTGTTTTCCTGCTCATGCTCCTCATGGAGACGTGCTCTGCCTCCACTTATCGTGAGTATGAATCGTTTATATAAGACGTTTTCCCTATAAAACATAACAGGGAAGTGAACGTAAGGCTGTCCATTAGCAAGAAAAGCAGGTTTATACAAATTAAGTTAATTGTCTAGATCAGTGGTTCCCAACCTTTTTGGTCTCGTTTACCCCTTGAGCTGGTCTCCATTCTAGAAGAGCCCCCTCACTCATCTGTGATGATGCACATACATTGTTTCTTGTTAAACCCTTTCTAATCGTATTAACCAAACTGCTCCTAGTTGATAAGTCACCCTTAATACAAATGCATTTAATCATCTTGACCTTTACACTTATTCTAGCAGTTTCAACATCTTTTGTTAAGACTAGAGCTTTTAAAGAGAGACTCGACCTTGCTTATCTTTCGTAAACTTTGACAACCCCTGGTTGGGAACCACTGGTCTAGATTATAGCTTTAGCTCCAAAAAAAAAGAGTTATGTAATGCATGAAATATTGTAATCTCACTGCTCACATTAGATACTGTATGTTTTGCTGCTCCAATAACTAGTTATTGTTATTGTGGTAATACTGTTTGAATGTAACTGTGAACACATCGCCATGTAAGAAATCCCAGCTAAGCAACACAAACAAATACAGAAAACACATTCAATCTCCAATTCATCAGCACGTGTTCAGCGTTTGGAAAATAACACTGCATAGACATTAAAACACTTATAAACATCTTTATCAAGTTGGCAACACGTGCATGCTAAGGCAACCTGCTGCAAATTCAGAAAGCGTAACCCAACTCACAATGGAATAGTTTTTAATGATCACCGTTCACAGATCTAACATCAAGTCATCATTTACTTTCTGAGAAACGTGCAGCATTTCTCTGTTTGTAGTTTGTGTTTTTTCTATTTTCTATTTTCTTTAGTTGTTGTGCGTTGAATATTCAGGACCAGTTATCTGTTGGAACACTAATGTAGCTTAAACCATTTTCCAATGTGTGTATATAATTATATATCGAACTGTCTCTTTTCTAGAAAACGTGGCGTTGCGTGGAAAAGCGACCCAATCAAACCGTTATGAGCACTTCTTTGGAGCTGCCATCAGCGCTATTGATGGAAACCGTGACAATAAGTTCATTCTGGATCGTGCCCACACTGATCAGAAAGCAACCCCTGGTGGAGAGTGGACCTGCTGGAGCCCTACATCGTCACTCCGTCATCATCTCCAACAGAGGAGACAGCTATTCAGAAAGGCTTGTGGGGCACAGGTCCACATCGGCAACTCTTTAGTCGACAATGGTGCATCAAACCCAGTGTAAGACATTTCCTGCACACATTTTATTCATTTGTTTTGTGTAACTGTCTGAGCATTTTGTTTATTTCTCCTCTCCCCTGTTAATTGATCACCACCAGTAGACAGAGGTGTATTAAGATGCTTTACTTGAGTAAAAGTACAGATACCCTAGTTTCAAAATATTTCATTACAAGGAAAATTCCTGCATTCAAAATGTTTCTTAAGTAAAAGTACAAAAGTATTATCAGCAAAATGTACTTAATGATTAAATGTACATATGTATGTGACATTTCTAGATATATTCATGCATTAAGAAGCATTTTACAAGTTTAATTGTATTTATATGATTTGACTGTTTTGTGACTTAAAGAGTTAGTCCCCTAGTTTAATTGTTAGAGATACATTTAGTTAAAAGTAGCTAAAGCTGTTTAATGAATGTACTGGAATAACAATTACATTATTTCCGTATTGAAATGTAGAGGAATAGGAGTAGAAAGTAGAATGAAATGGAAATACTCAAGTTAAGTACAAGTACCTCAAAACTGTAAATGTACTACCCACCTCTGCCAGTAGATTCTCATAGAAACTGTTCCTAAATGTTTCAACCATGTCATTTTACTTATTTGCTTATCAGAAATATAGGCAATGCTGAAGTGCGTTAAACTTGCATCGTCTTTCATATCTCGCAGTGGGTGCCCCCCTGATTGCAAAAAGGAGTCAGATTGTATAGAAGTCTATGATGAAATTACCAGTTACCTTTTATCTAACTGTTGAAGCCTTAGGGGTATAACATGTCATTCATGTTCTTCTTTCTTTCTCACTTTTGTTCTCTTTCTTTTAGGGTTGGTACAATTTCTACAATAGAGGCATTGACCACTCTGACTTTCACTCATCGTGTGGAGGGACGCTATGTGACTGTGCGTATACCGGGTAATGGAAAGTCCTTACCCTCTGTGAGGTGGAAGTCTACGGGTACCATGCCCCAACTGGTGAGGGTTTGGGATCTTACATAAATAATGTGTGATTTCCATCTAAACAAGGAACTGTCATAAAAGCCAAGCGGCTGAAAAGTTAACTCAATGCAGAAGTGCCTTAAACCTGCATTCTTTCTAAAAGTCTGATTGTGTAGAAGTCTATGAAAAATGTTCCTGCAACTCACTTGATGTATTACCGCTGGAAAGAGTGTACCCATTAGTTTATGATCTCAATTGTTTGTTTCAAGTCTTCTTCAATCCAGCATGATGTTCAAGTTGTAAAATATGGTCCCATTAATAGGAAAAAGAGAAAGGATGTACCAGCCTTTCATGTCACTTATGATTACTAAAACAGGTCTTATTTTGTATAAAGTTTAATTTGCCAAAACTGAATGACACATTTAGTTAGTTAGTTACTTAGTGCAGTTGTAGTTATATATAACTTTAACTATAGACACAATATATTATAGACTACAGCATAATATTACTTTAATTCCTATTTTCCAATAACAAATAACTATATGGTAGTTATTTGTTTATATATGGTGGGGTTATCCCTTTTATGTCCTTCATCCTGATGGCAAATTAAATCAAATCTTTTGAGAGTCATGGTGAAACAGTATAATAAAAAACAATCTGCATCAGGAGTCATACATGTTATTGATTTAACCTAAATCTTTGTTTTGTTTTTTTGTTGCAGAAGATAACCTGGCCATTCAAGGAAAAGCCACACAGTCATCAGTGTTCAGCTGTCTATGCATATAAAGCCATTGATGGGAATCGGCCTCCAAGTGGGCTAAGGGTTCCTGCACTCACACAGACAATGAAATGGAACCCCTGGTGGAGGCTGCTCTGCCCAAAACACACAAAGTGTTTTCTGTTAAGATAACCAACCGATATGAAGCCCCCAACGACTCAATGGAGCCGAGATCCGCATTGGAGATTCTCTTGTAAACAATGGTGCTGACAATCCCAGGTAACTTAGAGCCTGTCCTATACTAATATTAAAAAGTCACTAAATTGGTATTTTGTTGGAACACGTTTGAGGAACAATTATTCAGTTTTTCTCTCTCAAGTTTACCTGGTGCTACATTTTGGATTAACATCCTTACATTGCCAAGAAATAGGATTGGAGCGGGAATACCCTTCATTCATGAATGATTCCTGCAATGTGTTCTGATCTGATCACAGAAATGGACAAATACCAAGGTCGACAAATAAAGGCCTGATCGAGGGTCGTCAATTGTGATTCTGTGACATGATTTGAAAACATTATTTAAACATTACTGAAATATAAATATTGTTCATTATCAAGCCCTAATTAAAAGATCTGCAACCAACATTCTAACCAAGTAAAGCGTAGAAACCTAATGACGCTTTGAGTGCATGTTGAACAAATGAAAAGCCTATTACTTCAACAAACCCTTCCTGAGGTTAATGTAGTGATTTCTGCTTCTTCTACAGGTTTGCTGTAATCACCAGCATCCCGGCAGGTAAACTGTTGAGTTCAAGGTTCCCAACGGGATGGACGGCCGCTATGTTTACATAGGTATCCCTGGAAGAAGGAGTACCTGACCCTCTGTGAGGTGGAGGTGTTTGGCTCTGCACTGGATTAGCATTCAATGTAATGGATTTGCAAAGATGCTGTAATGTGTACACAAAGCATCCAAAATAAAATCTGCATATTAAATTTCCTTGTTTGCATAATGTCAAGATTTACTGGTGGAGATTGCAACAAAAGTCTGCCTTGACTTTTGCTTTTACACGGGACTTGTACACCTTCTGCGAATGTGCTTGTCTTATGTCATAAGAAAATAACTGATCTTTTTTTTTTCTATCAATCATTTAAGAACAGTGAAAGCAATGGTTCTGAAGGCAGGTTTTTTATTTTTTAAATACAGATAAAATAGACAAATATTATAAAACACATCTGAAAGCTTTCTTACCCAAAGTTAGATCAGAAGATCAATCCCCATCATGTCTGTAAGAGTGGTATCTTGATAACTGAAGGGCCACAGACAATATTAAAGTTCAAACAACTAATGTATGTCTGGAGGCCCAAACAAAGACCAGTTTCCTCTGTATGCCTGAGCCGCTTATGTGTTTTTCTGTAGAAAGCATTAATAACAAGACTTCCTTTGGCAAAAAATACAATAAGAAAGAAAGATAACCTTTTTAAGGCCGTACAGTTGTATTTCACAACAAATGTGGGTATTTTTTTGTTCTGACAGTTAGAGGCAGTCTACTTGTTTTGCCATAAAAAACACAACTCTTTCTGTCATTTTATAACTGGATTAGGAATGAAAGTTTGCCTGCTGAAAGTTGAATGATATGCAGTAGAAATTGTATTTCAAAGCTTCCAAACATGGGAACATCATTTCCAAAGACTCTTTAAACACTGCTGGCCTCTAAAGAAACATTTCAACAACTTTTGCATAAAATACTTACACACAAATACATTATAAAAATAATTTTGTCAAGTTTGCAAAGGGTATTGCTTCACAGTATGTGGACATCAAAGATTGGGCCTGCCAGACAAAATGTACTTCTTAAGCCAAAGTCAAAGAAAATAAATTCCTAACATTAAGAAATAATACTGATGTATGAACAGCATGTCTTTGAAAACACCGTTTCCGAAAGTAAAATTCTATATGACAGAACCAAGGGAACAATAAAAAGCTAGGAAACCTTTTGGCGTAATGGAAACATTGCTGTATGAAAACAATGCAACAGTAAAGATGGTTGGCAACAGTCCACAGATACTGAGAAGTCAGGGCGAAATGTCCAACCGCTCAGTGAATCAAAGCACCGCAAAGAGGGGGAACTGTTGGGCTTCGAGTAAAAAGCAGCAATGTCAGTGACTGATCAAAACCTAGTGAAAGATCAACAGGTGCTGAACTAGTCCATCTCACGGTGTTATCTGAGAACTTTGAGTAGATGTCGTTGGAGAAGACTGTGGTGAAGTGGGGTCGTGAGCTTCTGGACATGTGGGTGCAAAGGGGAACTTTACCAACGTTTTGGGAATCCTCAATGTCCCAGATCTCTGGCATGCTGCACCCGGGCCTGAGCAAAGAGAAAGGAAGACAAGGTTAATGAGATTTACACACTATTTGTCCTGAAATTCAAGTCAATTTAGATTTTTTAAATGATTATATATAATATATATACATAACCATGTCCTAAAATGCAGACATGAGTGGTTACCATCAAATACAGAACAGAGGGTGCCATGATTTAACCATACAGAAACACTCTTTCCAGCACCAGTTAAAGAGGCCCTATTATGCTTGTAGGGGG